>RJWM01001460.1:138760-155688 GCA_004363535.1 Dasyprocta punctata | reverse complement strand
GAGAGATGCTAAACAAGAAAGAAATGAAAGTAAGTAAGAAAGAAAAGAGAAAAGAAATTAAATTGTAAGTTGAAAGCCGGGCGTGGTGGCACACGCCTTTAATCTCAGCACTCGGGAGGCTGAGGTAGGAGGAGCGTTGTGAGTTCGAGGCCCGCCTGGGCTACAACGCGAGCACAAGGCTGGCCTGAGCTACACAGTGCGACCCTGCCTCAAAAAACTAGGGCTGGGAGTTTGGCTCAGTGGCTTAAGCGCCTGCCCTGGCAGGCGCAAGGTTATGAGTTAAATACCCAGTACCGCAAAAAAAAAAAAAAATAAAAAATAAATAAATAAATAAATTGTAAGTTGAGGGGCTAAAATGGGGTCCAGGGAAATATATATAATGTTAAATGAAAACTATTTGCCAAGGTAGACAGTCCAGATGGGTGAAGGATGAACAGCTGAGGCTGATAGTCCAGGTTTGGGGCAATTACTTAAATATCAGGTCTGTATTCAGGGAAGAAATACAAGCCTGGACAGAGTCACAGAATGTGTCCAGCTCTGAATTCCATCAGTAATCCCCAAGTCTGTATATTTATCTGGAGCCTGGGAAGATTTCTCAGACCTGTCTAATTCTATTTACAAACACTCATTTTCAGATAAGTAACCATCAGCCAGAGCACATTCTATGTGGACTTCCCTATTTCTGCTTTAGCTCCTTCTCCATTTATTTATTTATTTATTTTTCTTTTTCTTTTATGAAAGGAGGCAAGAAGAGAAATAACCATGAAAGAAAAGTCAAGTTTCCTATAGGTCTTAGGACATAATTGCCCACTAAGGACAGAACACAAGAATCTGAATGTAAACTCACCTGGAAAACACCAAACACAGCAGTACTTTTAGAATCTGTCTCTCACTAACTTACAACACTATCAAACACTTTTGTTTATTTTTAAAAATTAAATAAAATTTAATTTAATTTTTGGACAGTGCCAAGCATAGAACCCAGGGCTTTGTGCATGCTTGGCAAGTACTCCACCATTGAGCTGTGCAGGCATCCTGCTAACTTTTTGGTTTGGGAAATATCCAGTCACTAATACAGCTGAGTAATTGGGAATCTCATAGGGTGGTTTCCAAACACAGCTTGGAGCGGGTTTGTGGTCCAGTGGTCCAGCACTTCCAAAACACTGCAAGGGGGAAAAGAGACAAATCATAGCTTGCTTAATTTGGCAGCTGAGAATATGGTCCCTAAAATTAGACCACTTGGATTGCAACCCTTCCTCTGTCATTGACTAAATATATGATTTTGGGCAAGTGACTCAACCTCTTTTGTTTTTTTATTTATTTGTTCATTTGTTTGGTTGGTTTTTTGAGACAGGGCCTCACTATGTAGCCCAAACTGGCCTTGAACTCACAGCAAGCCTGCTGCCTCAGGCTCCTGAGTGCTAGAATTACAGGTGTGTACCAGCATGCCTGGTGACTCAAGCGCTCAGGTTTTGTTTTGTTTTGTTGCATTGTGTTTTGTTTTGCTTTGCTTTGCTTTGTGTTTTGAGACTTGAGTCTTGCTATAAACTTAGGCTAACCTTGAACTCACTATGGAGCCCAGGCTGGCCTCGAACTCCTAAGTGCTGGGTTATAGACATGTGCCACCACTCCTAAGTCATACTCTGTTTTATGATCTGTAAAATGGCTAAATATCTCAATCCCTCCCTCAGCAGGTCCCAAGGTACAGGTGAGATAAAGTACTTTTATTTATTCATTTTTTTTGACAGAGGTCTTTCTGAAGACTACCAAAAGAGGAGGGGCTTCTGGGAAAAGTTTGGCTGATACACCTGTATGTGCACCAGAGCTGCTGTGGGGAAGTTCAGGTGAGGACCTTCCTTTCTCACAGTGGCCCTGAGCCCACTCTCTCTACAGATCCTCGGCCCTGGGGCTCCACCCACTGACCTACCCTTTCTCCCTTCCCCTACCATCTTCTGAACGCTTCTACTTTGCTACCTCTGCCAAGGGCCTCCTTCACTGTTCAAGGATCCCATTTACCCAGAGACCCACGGGGGCTTAAGGTGCCAGCAATACTGAAGATCTAGAGATGGTTGTAAACCACAAAGTACCACAAATCCCAAGCCTCTGGGCATCTTTCTTGCAAAGTAACAGCTGCCTAGGCTTGACCCAAAGCCCCAATCTTCCTTCTTTTCTTTCTTTTCCCATGTCCTAACTCACTCATGAAAACACCCTCCCCACTTGTATGTGGTACTGGGGACTGAACTCAGAGCCTTCCCACTGAGCTACATCCCTAATCCTTTTTATTTATTTTTATTTTGCATTAAAAAATTACAATACAAATACTATGTTTTTTGTTTGTTTGGTTTTTTGAGAAAGGGCCTTGCTGTGCAGTTCAGGTCAGCTTTGAATTTACTGTGTAACTGACCTTGAACTCACAGCCATCCTCCTGTCTCAGTCTCCTGAGTGCTGAGGTTACAGGCATGTGCTACCACAACTGGCAAACACTTTATTTTAAAAGTCTCAAGTCATCCAGTGGGCCAAGTGCTCAACATTCAGGACTCCACCAGCAACTTGGAGCCCCTGATTCCAGTAGGGTAAGGATGTCACCCCTGCACATGGGGCCTTTCACATTGTGGCTGATAGAGCCGCTAGCATGGTCCATAAATTCCGCATACATCTGTGTGCACTGTCACTGGACAGCTTGATAGGCTGCTCACACGTGTGTCCATGATGGTGGCTAGGTGGCTCTGTGAGAGCCCCTGCCCTTTTTATTTTGAGACAGATTCTCACTAAGTCACCATGTTGCTCAGTCTGGGCTCAAACTTGGTGATCCTCCTGTCTCAGCTTTCCAAGAGTACTGGAATAACAGGTGTGTGCCACCACACCAGGCACTCATGCAAACCCTTCTTTCATGCCCCTTCAACCTAATCCTGCAGAATACTGGTGCTGAACTACCTGACAAATTGTATTTTTAGGATATATTGTTTTATTAAAGACAAAAACAGGGGTGGAGATGTAGTTCAGTAGTAGAAGTTTGCCTAACATGCATGAATCCTGATCTCTTGTACCTTAAAAGAACAGAAAACAAAAATGATATAGCCAGGCATGGTGGCACATGCTAAGGTGTGAGGATCCCAAATTCAAGGCCAGCCTGGGGAAGTTAGAGAGACCCTGTCTCAAAAAATAAAAAGGGCTGGAGTTAGAGCTCAGTGGTAGAGTGCTTGCCTAGCTTGTGCGAGACCCTGGATTTGATTCCCAGCACACACATACAAAACTCCAAACACAGGCTTGTATGAATTTCAGGACCCTAGGCTTCCTAGGACTAAAAAGCCTACAATTTGGGAGCTACTGAATGCTTCCCCAGTGTCTTCAATACAATACCAGAGTGGAGCTGGCATGGAGGGACAGGCAGCAGGGCACGCACACGGGCCACCACCCCAAGGAGGCGTTCCGAAGGATCTATCGCATCGAGCGCACCATCTTCCCTGATGCCAAGAACTTGAGCAACATTTTTGAGGTGAGGTGCATCACCAAGTACCTGCTAGGCAGACAGATACTCAAGGATGAGCAGCTCCTAGAGGACGGCAAAATGCCGGACAAGTGTGGTTTCACGGTGGGTCTGGGCACCCCAGCAGCTGACACATTTGAGATCCTGTGCCTCGACCCCCACCCCTACCCGTCCCTCTAGACTTGATGCAGCTTCTGGACTCTGGAGGCAGCGCAAGTGACTAAGCCATTGTGGGATGACCCCAGAGGTCCATCCCCAGTGAAAAGAGATTTGGTTTAAAAAACAGTAATAAGCCGGGCGTGGTAGCGCACGCCTTTAATCCCAGCATTCTGGAGGCTGAGGTAGGAGGAGTGTTGTGAGTTCAAGACCAGCTTGGGCTACAATGTGAATGCAAGGCCGGCCTGAGCTACACAGTGCAACCCTGCCTCAAAAAACCAGGGCCGGGAGTTTGGCTCAGTGACTTAAGCGCCTGTCTGACAGGCACGAGGTTGTGAATTCCATCCCCGGTGCCACAAAATAAATAAATAAATAAATAAATAAATAAACAAACAAAAATTTTTTAAAAATGATAATAAAGAATGAAGAAGTCCAGAGAAGGGAAGTGACTTACCTAGCGTTACACAAGAATTTAGTGGCTTAACCTGGTTAGGACTTGGGTTTCTGAATTTCTCAGACTTTTTTCAGTGTACCTCCCTGGACACTCCCAGAATAGAGCCACTAAAAGTCCTACCAAGCTCCTAGGCCCTGCGAGTGAGAAGCTTTGGAGCTAGGCAGTGCTAATGGGCTGGAAAGAGATTAGGATTTAGGTCGCCAGAGTGGCTTTGGCTAGGACGGAGTCCCATCATACTCAAAACTACTGTTAATTGAAGTTACTGGCTCACCTGAAAAATGGGCCAGAAAGCTAGGGTCATGGAATGATAGAGCCATGGATTTCTGCTCGCTGTTCTTCCAGGCACCTTCACACATTTTATAACAGAGTTTGCAAATGTCTCAATGCCTCAAAACTCTTCATTTTCTGGGTATTTTGCCCCCTCCCTGCACTCTACCCAATACAAAGCTTTTTTTTTTTTTTTTTCTTTTGGTGGTGGTACTGGGGATCCTTTCAGGGAGTTACATCCACATCCCTCTCCCACCGCTTGTTTTGGAGATAATGTCTCAGTAACTCCCTAAACTACTCAGGTTGAGCTCCAATTTGTGATCCTCTTGCTTCAGCTTCCCATAGTGCTGGGATTACTGGCATGCACCAACAAGCCTAGCTAAAATGGGATTCTTATTTCTGGGTACTTGTGTTTTCCTCTACAGCTTATTTCAGAAAACCAAGAGTTTTGTAAAATTCTTCTAGAGCTTGCCGTATATATTGAATCGAGAAGCAAAAGATTGGAAGAATGCTGAGGGCCAGATGAGTAATTAACAGCTACCTAAATATGTTTCTATATATGTTTGAACCCCTACACTGGTAATTGCTGAGTTATATCGTATTCAATATATCCTTTGTGAAGTGCTCTAGTAAAACATTTTGGGTGTGATTTCCAAGTATGTCTGTCAGTAAAATGAAAAGGTTCAACAGGCAATCTCTACTACACGTTCTAGTTTGTAAACATTCTGAATCCGTTTTCTAGTAAGGGTTAGGAGCACCCAGCATTCTGACACACAACTGAGAGACTGATTTCCAAGCTGTTGTGCAAATCTCCCAGGTACTTAGCTGAGTCCGGGGCCTATTCAGTCCTAGGAGACACATTGATACTGGGCCAGAGGAGGAGCTGGGAGTGGGCACAGGGTCTTCTGGAACAGCCTAGGTTTACATCAGCAGAACTTTTTCCTGGTGAAGGCAGGCTGAAGCCTTGGAAAGAGACTTAGTCTTTCACGTTTTTTCTTTTTCTTTCTTTCTTTCTTTCTTCTTCTTTTTTTTTTTTTCTGTCTTTTTGAGACAAGGTCTCGCTATGCCATTCAGGCTGGCCTGGAGCTCACTTTGTAGCCCAGGTTGATCTCGAACTCGCAATGATCCTCCTGCCTCAGCCTTCCAAGTACTGGGATTACGGGTGTGTGCCACCACACCTGGCCTACAATTTTTTTTTTTTTGAGATGGGATCTCTGTAGTTCAGGCTGCCCTTGAACTTAATGTGCAGCCCAGACTAGCCTCAAACTCCCAACAATCCTGCCTTAGCCTCCTGAATGGTGGGATTTTAGGAATGCATCGAGATGCCTGGCTTTGTCCAACCTTTTATGGCTCATAAACAATACTTCAGGAAATATTCATACACACTCATCTCTGAACCCATTTGCAATGTTCATCTATAGAACAGATTCCAAGACACAGAATTACTGAGTTGATTAGTCTATGCAATGTCAATGTTTTTGTTTGTTTTCTTTTTTTTTCCTTTTTTAGTTTTTTTGAGACAGAATCTCACTATATATCCTATGCTAGCTTTGAACTCACTATGTAGTTTAGGCTGGCCTGGAACTTGAGGCAATCCTCTTGCTTCAGCCTCCTAAGTGCTGGGATTATAGGCACATACCACCATGCCTGGCTTTTTTTTTTTTTTTTTTTTTTTTTTTTTTTTTTTTTTTTTTGAGACAGAGTCTTATGTAGTCCAGGCTAGTCTCAGACTCGCTATGTTGCCAGTTTTGACCTCAGACTCTGGATATTACTGCTTCACCCTCCTCAGTGCTGGGAATACAGGCATGCACCACCATACTCAGTACATTGTCAGTTTTTTTTTTCCAGTACTGAAGAGTGAACTAGGGCCTTTGCACTGAGCAAAGCCTTGTCTAGCCTTTTGTTGTCATTTTTTATTTTGAGACTGTGTCTTACTAAATCACTAAACTGCCAGGCTGGGCTCAATCTTTCCATTCTCCTTCATTAATCTCCCAGAGTACCTGGATTACAGGCATGTGCCACCACACTTGACCCATTTCCAGTTCTAATAAACTTGGCCAAAATGCAACTACCCATGGAGGTTTTAGCAATTTTTATAAGCAATAGTGTATGGAACGTCCTTATTCTTCATCCTTGATCTACTTAAGGAGCCTTTAACTGCTAACATTAGAATTGTTAAAGTTTATAGAAAGTCACTGAATTGGGATGAGCTCCTGCACTAGGCCCAACTTGTCAAACTGTCAAACCAAAATAGAGTCACTCATGCTGAAGTTCCAGATAAACAAACACACCTAAGACATTTACCTACTATTCTAAGAAATCAGGAACGAGCGACAATAGTCAAATCCCCAAAAAGGCAGTTTTAGAAAACATGTTAAGATTCATCTGCTTTAACTTTTTCAAAAGTAACTTTGAAACTAGCAATCCAAATTTTGTTTTGCTTTCCTCAGCCTTCTCTGTCTAAAAGCAACCTCTGCTCAGCTCCTCAGAACCCTTGCTTTATTTTTAATGGATTAAGGTGTTACCTGATTCATGACGAGCTTTACTTTTTATTTTATTTTATTTTATTTTATTTTATTTTATTTTTTGCGGCAGCAGGGATTGAACTCACAACCTCGCGCCTGCCAGAGCAGGCGCTTAAGGCACTGAACCAAACTCCTGGCCCTAGTTTTTTTTGAGGCAGGGTCGCACTATGTAGCTCAGGCCAGCCTTGTGCTCGCGTTGTAGCCCAAGCAGGCCTCGAACTCACAACGCTCCGCCTACCTCAGCCTCCCGAGTGCTGGGATTAAAGGCGTGCGCTACCACGCCCGGCTAAAGAGCTTTACTTTAAAAAAATTCTTTTCTAGTCATGAGTTCAATTCCTGGTACCAAAAAAAAAAATTCTTTTTGAGACAGGGTCTAGTTATGTAGTCCAGATTAGCCTCAAAATTGTGAACCTCCTGCTTAAGCTTCCCAACTGTTGGGGTTACAGGTCTGCACCTCCAAGTCTGGTGTCAACGAAGTGTCTTTTTTTTTTTTTTTTTTTTTTTTGAGACAATGTTTCACTATGTAGCTCAGGCTGGCCTCAAACTTGCAGTGATCCTCCTGCCTCAGTGTCCTGAGTGCTGGGATAGCAGGTGCATGCCACCACACCTGACCAATGTTTAAACTACATTTGCTGTGTAAAAAAAGCCCACAAAACATGTTGCAGTTTTAGAGCTTTTTTGATGCGGCAGGGAGTGCCGTCTCATAATTATGGGGATCCATCCAGGGCATCGTACTTAGTCAAGCACTCTAGAACTGAGCTATATCCCCAGTCCTAGCCTTATAAATTTTATTCTGAGACAGGGTCTGGCTAATTACTCAGACTGCTCTTAAACTTGGGATCTTCCTGTCTCAACCTGAGTAGCTGGTATTATAGGCAAGCACCATCATACCCAGCCCTTGATCTTCTATCTACTTTGTTTCCCTGAAAATAAGATCGGATCTTATATTAATTTTTATCCAAAGATGCAATAGAGCTTATTGTCAGGGGAGGTTTTACTTTCTCATGTACAACAATCTACATTTATTCATGCATAAAAATCTACATGATCATGTATAAAAATTTGTATTTATTCAAATACAGTCATGTCATCTTCTGGAACATCGTCATCACTCTCCAAACCCCAAATGTTGGCCTGAATTTCCTTTTTTTTCTTTTTTTTCGGCACCAGAGATCGAACTCACAACCTTGCACCTGCCAGGGCAGGCGCTTAAGCCACTGAGTTGAACTCCCAGCCCTAGTTTTTTGAGGCAGGGTTGTACTATGGAGCTCAGGCCGGCCTTGCGCTCGTGTTGTAACCCAAGCCAGCCTTGAACTCACAATGCTCCTCCTACCTCAGCCTCCCGAGTGCTGGCATTAAAGGTGTGCACCATCACGCCCGGCTTGGCCTGAATTTCTTGTGACTCCATTTCCTATAGAACCATTGGCTCCAACCTCTCATGTTCAGCAATAGAGCCCACCTTAAATGAGCACTTCTTGTTCATGTAGCCTTCTCATGTGCATTGGAAACACAGCTGTCAGTGATTTTATCATATGAATTCTTCATCCAAGTTACAACCTCTTGCAGGCTGTGTTTCACAAAGTTTCCATTAAGTTGTGTTAATTGAAGACTTACAAGTTAGAGGTGACAGCAAAAATGATGACAGTTAAGAATGATGGTCCACACAAAAGCAATAAAAAATTGCAGGTGCCAAAATTCAGAAAGTGTTTCTTTATTTCAAAAGAGTGCATGAAGTACATCCATTACACACACAATGTATTGACTTATAAAGATTCATACTAGACAACCATGCCCATTTGTTATCAAGTGCACAGGCTGTTTGTTTGTTTGAAATAGGGTTTCACCATGCTGGTCCTGAACTTGAGGTGATCCTCCTGCCTCAGTCTGTTGAGTGCTGGAATTGAAGGTGTGCACCCAGTACTCCTGGCCTTGTAGTTATTTGTGCATTGTGTCTGTAATGATCAGTCATTCACAAGTAAGTCTCGAGTACATCTGTTTACATAGGCATTTACCTCTTGTCCAAAGGCACCTGCCTGGGTATTTACAATTTCTATTATCATTTATTTTAAGTATTAATGTCAATAAAATTATTTATATTTAATTAGATTAGTATTATTTTATAATTGAATACATCCATCATGTGTTGATCTTCACTGGGGCTTATTTTTGGGGTAGGATTCATACTATGATTTTTTTTTGTGGCACCGGGGATCGAACTCACAACCTCGCACCTGCAAGGCAGGTGCTTAAGTCACTGAGCCAAACTCCCAGCCCTAGTTTTTTGAGGCAGGGTCGCACTATGTAGCTTAGGCCAATCTTGCGCTCACGTTGTAGCCCACACCGAGCTTCGAATCATATTATGATTATCTTTTTAAATTTTTTTATTATGATCATCTTGAAAAAGCAAGTTAGGGCTTATTTTTTGGTTAGGTCTTATTTTTGGAGAAATACGGTATGTAGTATACCCGGGCGAAGTAGCGGTTCAGAGTTCTCATGGCCTCAGTCCTTGATAGATTTTTCCTTAGACTCTAACTAATAGCTGTTCTCTGAAAACCTGCTATTTTGCAGAAATCATAAATATCCTCTGCAATTGTTTTTGTGGAAGTAGCCAATCAGAGAGACTTAGTCAGTTCTCCTTGCTGCTGATTGGCTGCTGCCCTGTAAACCACCTCAGGGAGATGCACTAGCATTCCCGCAGCATCAAAGGTGCTCTAAGAACACAACACCTGCCAATTTGGGGAGTCTATTGTGTTTAATTTATGTGTTGAAGGGTTTTGAAATTTGCTCCTCAAATTCCTGGGCTCAAGGGATTCTCCTGCCTCAACTTCCTGAATAGCTGGGACTATAAGTGAGAGTCAATTCTCTCACAGGCTTATTTATTTTTATTATTCGGGTTTTGCTTTGAGACGATGTGTCTTGGTTACTTTTCACTTGTTGCTGAGACAAAACACCTGACACCCAAAATTAGGGAAGGAAAGGTTTATTTAGCTTACAGTTTTTGGAGGTTTCAGTCCACAATCAGCTGGCTCCAAGGCAGGGTGGCATGGAACAGGAACAACACTTCAAGGCAGCAGCTGGGCAAAAGTAGCAGAGTAAAAAGGGGACCAAGCAAACCTCTGCTCCTCCTTTATATATTACACAGGACACCCCCCCCTTCCTTTGCACAGGATAAGGATGTTTACAAAGTAAGACCCCTGGCTCCCTCCTGAGTCTCCCAATTAAACTTCTGACCTTCTCAAATTGTAACAATGACCAGGTAACTGTGCTCTACACCCCAGGATGTAGAGCTGCTGAGTTACTTAATTAAGCTGCTAGACTTCTCAAGTTGACACTATGTATAAACCCTAGCACAAGGTCTCACTATGTACTCCATGCAGGTCTTTAACTCACGGAGTTCCTCCTGCCTCGGTTTCTGGAGTACTGGGATTACAGGTGTGCACCACCACTTTCCGCCTTTCTCCCACAGTTTTAACAAAACAAGTGCTTTGGGGGCATATAGGGCAGTGTAAAACTGATGACCAAGAGACAAGCTGCTTAGCCTAGCCTGAGGACAGGGTAAGGAGAAATAACAGATGTTTTTCAAAAAGAACTAACTAATCCACACTTCCTTCTCAGTCTTCGCTTACTTGGAAATAGGTGACCACAAAATCTTACAAATTACGTACTAGAGGATAGATAACAAATCGTTGCTAAAGATGTCCATAACTTTTATTTCCTGAGGTAAGCAGCACTGGCATTCATTTTCATTTCTTCCAGGACTCAAGCCAGGAGGAGAGCTTGCGTTTATACCTCTCTGAAAGGCGCATATTGATTTTCTTTCAGGGTTGTGTCCCCCGCCCTCCGCTGGGAATGATGCTACATCCCCGGCACTTTACAAATTTTATTTTGAGACTGCCCGAACTGTCCTGCTCCTCCTGTCTCAGGATCCTGAGTAGCTGGAATTAAAGGCGTGAGTGAGCACGCTTATCACATCCCTTCTTAGATAACCAGAGCTTCCAAGAGAAAGTTCCCTTGATTTAGCAAAGCAAGCTAAAACCAGGTGGGCACTTGGAGACTACATTCCCCAGCATGCACTGCTCCATTAGGATGCAGCAGAGAGATGACGCACTACACTTGCGACAGGAAATGAGGCAGGGCGCGCGACTACATATCCCAAGGTGCGGAGTCCCACTTTAGATCGCTCCTGGCTTGCTTTCCCTTCTAAAGGGGTACGGTGAAAGGGAAACGTTTCCATTTGGAATTCCCGTAGTCTGCCTGGCCGTGTCATTTCAAAAGGGGAAGACAAATAAGGGGCCACTTGACTTTATCTCTTTAGTATTTCCCGCGCAAGGGTTGTGAGACGTCAGGGAATCCTCCTGTATTGTTTTTCACAGGCAATGCCAGGCCCTCATTGGTCGAAGACTTGAGGTGGAAAGTCAGTGGAGCCCCAAATTGAAGTTATTGGTGGCTCCCCATTGGCCCCATTCGGGAGCGCAGGCGCGAGGGCGCCGACTCCAGTCCCTAGGGACTGGTGAACTGCAATTGGCCGAAGCCCGCGAAGTAGGAGTCTGGATTGGTAGTTGCTAGCAGGAGCCTGGTTTCTTCCTCGACTTCTGCGAGTGATAGTGTGTGATTGGTTTAAATCCGCGGGCGCCTGCCGGTGATTGGGCGGGACTTGCACACCGGCTGCGGCCATTGGGTAGTGCTGGGACCATCCCTCCTCCGGCGGGCTGCGAATGATGAAATGGGAATGGGGAGGGGAAAGGCCGCGACGTGAGCGCGCGACCTCCGGCGCCATTTTGTAGAGAAACAAGCGGAGTTAACCGAAGAGGGGGGTCGAGGAGAGTCGGAGTCGGGGACCCAGGAGATTCCTGTGTCCAGCGCCGCCGGAACCGCTTGAGGTGAGGTGGGCTGGGGTCAGGGATTGGTGTAAGCGGACGGTGTCAGCCTGAGGGCGCGAGTGCAGGTGGAAGAAGGATCCAGGTTGGCCCTGGGGCCACTGGAAGTGTTTCCCGGAGCTCCGGGGAACGAGGGCCAGCCGGGACGGGGAGTGGAGCGAGTTAGGAGAGGGCGGACTGTCCTCCCTGTGGTTCGCGGAGCCTTCGGCTACTGAAGGAACGAGGACGGCGCCGGGCTCCAGGAAGCGGAGGGTTGGGCGCGGGCTGAGCCCCTGGAGGCTCAGGATGGCGGTGGTGGCTGTTGTGGACCTCGCTTCGCGCGGGCTCCGCTCGCCCTGACCCCACGAGCTCTTCAACTGCTCCACTCCCTTCTCCCGCGCTCCGGGACGGGTTCGGCGAGCGTCGGGCCCTCCTGCCCTAACTCCTGGGCGCGGGGACCGTGTTCGGAGCTGTTGCCTGCGCCCGGTTCGGTTCCGGGTCCCAGGGCGACCCGCCGCCCCCCGCGTGCGCCCCCGGCGCGGTGTCAGCCCGGATGTTTCGGGTGCCTGCGGGTGGGAGGGGCGCGCGCGAGCACTTCCTTGTTACTTCTTGGCCACAGGTTTTTGTTTCGGTTGCGCGCCCCGCTCACACTTTCTCCAGAGCGGGCCCCCCACCCGCTGAGCCCGGGGCCTGTGCAGTGGCGGCTCTTCTGTTCATCTAGGGGAAGTGTCCTCTTGCGAGGCAAGTATTTGTAGGCCCCAAGGCTGCTGAGCAGTTTGCTGCGGGTTTTGTAGAGGTTGCTTCAGGCCAAACTGAAGAATCTCTTCTTTTTGCAGTAACACCCACAGCAGTTCCCTACCTGTGCTTAAAAGATGTTACCCCCAGCAAGGACTATGTTTTGTACCTTTAAAAAAAGTGGTCTCTGTAGTTTGAAACTGTTGTATTTAAAGTAAACTTTGTGAGAAGTAAACTTTCTCCTTGAAGTTATTGAAGTCAAATGTCACTTTGTTTTGCTTTTTGTGGTGTTTGGGATCTGAACCCAGAACCTCAGGTATCCTTGGCAAGCCCTCTACCATTGAGCTGCGCTCCCAGGTCCCGATGCCAACATTTCTTTCTCTTTTTTACCTACCTACCCCTTGGTACTGGAGATTGAAACCAGGGCCCATATCCTGAGTTGTTTTATTTTATTGTGTTTAGTTTTGATTTTTGGAGACAGACTTTGGTAACCTAGATTAGGGTGGTTTTGGACTGGCTGTGTAATCCAGGGTGGCCTCAAATTCACCATCTTGCTGTCTCAACCTCCGAAGTACGGGAATTAGTGCGCCACCATGCCAGGCTCAAATGTCACATTTCTTAGGATGCTGGAAGTGTCTTCTGAAAATTGAGTAACAGTGTCTCTACCTGTTTTTCTATAATTCAGACCTCTGTGGACCCCCCACTCCCACCCCAGTAGCTCACTAAGGTGCTACATTGCCCAGGTCAGGCTTGAATTTGTGAATCTACCACTTCAGCTTCCCAGTGTGCTGGGATTAGAGGCATGCACCGTCACACCTGGTTTACATGAGGATTTTTTTAAAAGTCAGTGATTAAATGAATGATTGTACTTTGTGAGTAAATCCTGAGCATTTATGACTTGCCTGAAAAGGAATAGGATACATGAATAAAAGAGAGAGAGCAACTAAAACATTGTGAAGTAGGTAGCAGAACAGATTTAAGAAAGAAAAAATTTTGTTTTTGCAAAGATACTTGGATTAAATGCTTTACAGATCCATGGTCCAGATTGGGGTTTCTACCCTTTCAAAGACTGGCAGGACAGCGTTAAACAATTCATGAGATGTGGCAACAGTTTAATCATGTTTCAGGACACTTTTTCCGCTGAAGTGATATGTTAAAGTTTGTTTGGAGAGTTGGTGTTTTTAGTGGAAATGTGAAGAATTGAGGCACAAAAAGCTGACCATCAATATTTAAACTACTGCCTTTTTTTTAAACTTCAGAGTGTAATCCTAGACATTTTTAGGAAGAGTTTTTATTACACTGTAGTACAGAACCAAAGTTACTCTTTTGGTGCCTGTATCACCCAAGCAGATCTGTGGTGCTAGTTTTCTTTCCTAGCTTTGAATTTCTTCTGGGGGGTTTAAATCTCGAGCTCTTTATTTAAATGCATCTTGTCAAGTAATTGCTATAACATCCTCAATTTTGCACTGTCTTTGAAAAACCAAAAATATGATGTGAAGACAGTAAAGCCTGCTGTCTCAAAATATGTGAAACCTCATTTCAAATTCCTTCATGTTGCCTTTGGCAAATACAGTTTTGGGCTAGGTTGGCCTGTAAATATCCCTCCTTCTAGGCTGAGACAGGAAGACCTCAGGTTTAAGCCTAGCCTGGACAATTTAGTGAATGTCGCAAAAAGGAAAAAGAGCTGTGGATATACGTCAGTGCCAGGGTACTGCATTCAATGCCCAGGACCTCAGTTAAATTTTTAAAAAAAGAAAAGCAAGTTTTGGTTCTATCCTGACACGGTTGTAAGAAATGTCTTTGTAGCCTCCTAATTTCATAAGCTGATTACTTCATCCTGTAAGGTAACAAGAAATCTTAGCCTTTTAAAAATTTTTAGGTTGGTTGGTTGGTTTGTTTTGGAGACAGGCTCTCACTGTGTGTTCCAGGCTGCCCTTGAACCATGGTAATCCTTCTGCTTTAGCCTCCTGAATACTGGGGTAACAGACATGCATACTCAGCAGGATTTTATTGTCTTTATCAGTTTTGTGGTAACTGGGGATTGAACCCAGGGCCTTTGCCCTGAGTTATGTCCCCCGGCCATAGATGAGACAGCATCTCTGCTAAATTACTCAGGCTGGCCTTAAACTCTCTATCTCCTGTCTCAGCCTTCCAGAGTCCTGGGATTAAAAGTGTGGGCCACCACACCAGGTTTAATTTTTTTTTTTTGATCCAGCATATTTGGGGCTGAACTTGAGCATGTGTTCCCCCTGCCTCAGCCTCCCAAGTGATGGGATTTCAGGGTTATACTACCATATCAGGCCAGGTCTTTTATACTATTCAGTACTGTGAAAGTAAGTTTGCACTCAGTAATTCTTTTTTTTTTTTTTTTTTTTGCGGCACCGGGGCTTGAACTCATAACGTCGCACCTGCCAGATAGGCACTTAAGTCACTGAGCCAAACTCCTAGCCCTGGTTTTTTGAGGCAGGGTCGCACGATGTAGCTCAGGCCAACCTTGCACTCGCGTTGTAGCCCAAGCCGGCCTTGAACTCACAATGCTCCTCCTATCTCAGTCTCCTCCCGAGTGCTGGGATTAAAGGCGTGTGCCACCACGCCCGACTTGTACTCAGTAATTCTGATTGAATTTTTCTTCTAGGATTACTTTTTTGAGGGCTTACTAAGAGTCAAATCTAGGGCTTTGCCTATGTTAAAGCATGAGTTATACCACTGAACTGTATTCCAAGCCCTAAGATTATAATTGTAAAATGTTGGGCTTCTTGAGTTAGCTAATGGTTGGAGCCAGGTGTGGTGGTGATACCTGTAATCCCACTGCTCTGGGAGACTGAGGCAGGAAGACAATAAGTTCAAGCCCAGCCTGGACAAGTTAGCAATTTAGTAAGACTCTGTCTTGAAGTAAAATACAGAAAAGGGTTGGTAATGTAGCTCAGTGTAGAAGCTCTGGGTTTAGTCCTAGTACTGTCAAAAAAAAAAAAGTTAGCCACTTTTAAAAAAATTAATTAGTTCTAAAATTAATTAAGAATCGAACTCAGGACCTTGCACTTGCCAGGTAGGTGCTTTGCCATTGAGCTGCATCCCAGGTCCACACTGTTATTTTTTTGTGATGTACTTGAGATCCAATGTAGGGTGCTCTATCACTGTGCTGCACTCCCAGCTTTGTGAGACAGGGTCTCACAATGTACTCTAGCCTGCCCATCTTCTTGTTTTGAGAGTGCTGAGATTACAGGTGTGTACACATCCTATTTATTGAGGCTCCTGCCTTTGCCCAGCCCTTTATAAATCTCGAGTCAAGGTCTAAATTGTAGGCCTTGAATTTAAGATCCTTCTGCCTCTGGAAAGTATAGGCATGAGCCATTGTTCCTGGATAAAATGCTATATTTTATGAACTTGGTATGTTCTTTTATAAAAGAACAAAACTAACTTTTAAGCCATACAAAAATACTAACTGAAGCATTTATTCTTTGTGGGGAGTTGGGGATTGGACTTTTTATTGAGACAGTATCTTACTGTGTTCAGACTGACCTGGAACTCACTATGTAGCCCAGGCTCGTCTTAAACGCATTGTGATCCTTCTGCCTCAGCCTCTCGAGTGCTGGGATTACAGGTGTGCGCCATCACCCTGGGCCTGAAGTATTTCTTAAAATACTTATGAGTATACTAAATTTCCTTTTTTTTTTTTTTTTTTTTGATACTGGGGACTGAACTCAAAGCCTCCATCCTGCCAGGCAGGCACTTAAGCCCCTGAGCTAAATCCCCAGCCCCTTAGACTAAATTTCCTGCTGGGAAGTTTCAAAAAGTGGCATGCCGGTGAGTCTTATTTTAGGGTTTTATGTGGAAAATTCAGCTGAGCTGTTTTTGTTTTGTTTTGTTTTTGGGTGCTAGGAATCGAACTCAGGATCTCATGCTTGCCAGGCAGGTGCTGCACTACTGAACTAAATCCCCAGCCCTGGTTTTTGTTTTTTTTTGATACAGGATCTCTATATATTTCAACCTGGCCTTGGACTCATGTATCCCAGGCTGGCCTTGAACTTGCAGAGATCCTCCTGCCTCAGCCTCCTGAGTGCTGAGCTTACCAGTATGCTATCTTGCTGCTAATGATTATTTTTCTGACTTTTTTTTGGTACTGGGACTTGAACTCAGGACTTTACATTTGCCAGGCAGGTGCTTGTGCCACTGAGCAATACCCACTACTATTCTTTTTGTGAATTTTTTTTTTTGCATTAATGAGATTGAATGAATCCAAAGGGTCCTCTGCCACTGAACTGCGCCCTGAACCCTTTTTGCTTTCCCTTCCCTTCCCTTTCCTTCCCTTCCTTTCCCTTCCCTTCGCTCCGCTCCCTTTCCCCCTCCAGTCCTCCTCCTCCCTTCCTCTCTTCCCTCCCCTTCCTTTTTCCCTTGCCTCTTTCTTCGCCTCCACTCCACTCCAGTCCTCCTCCTCCCTTCCTCTTTTC
>RJWM01001460.1:98807-138660 GCA_004363535.1 Dasyprocta punctata | reverse complement strand
TAACTCTTAATATTTTTTTCAAGGGGCCAGGGATTTAGTTCAGTAGCACAGCATCTGCCTGACCAAGTGTGAGGTCCTGAGTTTGATTCCCGGTACAAAAAAAAAAATTATTTTTTGAGATAGGGGTCTGGCTAAGTAAAAAATTGCCCCTCCTGAGCTCAGACTTGTGATTCTCCTGCCTCAGCCTCCTAAGTAGCTGGAGTTACAAGTGTGGGCCATCGTTCAGGATACAGTCAGTCAGTTATTTGTTCATTCATTCATTCATTTATTTATTTATTTTGCGGCACCGGGGATTGAACTCACAACCTCGCGCCTGCCAGGGCAGGCGCTTAAGGCACTGAGCCAAACTCCCGGCCCTGGTTTTTTTTTGAGGCAGCGTGGCACTATGTAGCTCAGGCTGGTCTTGCGCTCGCGTTGTAGCCCAAGCTGGCCTCGAACCCACAACGCTCCACCTACCTCAGCCTCCCGAGTGCTGGGATTAAAGGCATGCGCCACCACGCCCGGTTTGTTCATTCATTTATATACAGAATTTCTTTGAGAGACCCTGAGTGGCCTTGAACTCAGGGTCCTCCTTCCTCATCCTTGTGAGTGCTGCGATTATAGGTGTATGTCACCTGGATTGTGGCTACAATATTTAAGAAGTATTTTTGATGTTTTATTTATTTATTTATTTTTGATGTTAAAATGAACTAAAACTAATTTGGTACAGTGGCACCCTCTTGTGACCCCAGGCTGAGGCAGGTAGATCCCTGAGAGTTCAAGTCCAGCTTGAAATACATAGCAAGACCCTATCTCAAAATAAAAACAAAACAGCTAAAACTCTTCTGCAACCTGTGCATAGTTTCTTAAATGTAATTTTGCTTATGAATTTGCAAGAATGTTGCAAAGCAAATTAGTCATTGAAAAACATTGTTTGAGAAGGCAATAATTACAGGTCTAGAGTGAACCTGAAACCTTGGTTTAGATTTGAAAGAAATGCAACTTTCAGGAGAATAGAACAGCACAATTGTTTTATGGGGTTTCTGTGTTTGTTTTTGTGTCCTTCTGAAACAAAAAGGATCTCACCGTGCAGTTCAGGCTGGTCTTGAGCTCACTGTATAGCCCAGGCTAGTCTCAAACTCACAGGGATCCTCTTGCCTCAGCCTCCCAAGTGCTAGGAGTATAGGTGTCACCACCATGCCCAGCTAGCAGTGCAAATATAAGAATTACTTTGGAGCCCCCCTTTTTTTTTTTTGGGAACTGGGGATCGAAGTCACACACACACACACACACACACACACACACACAAAGTGACAAACTTCCAAACTATATAAAAGGGAAGATGCTGAGCTCTTAGTATACAGTTTAGGAAATATTTGGATATTGTATTTCAAACTATGCTTTTCTCCTATCTTGTATTTCAAATACTTAGCCCAATATCACCAAAGTCTTCTGCATTTTAATACTGCATTCTGCATTTTAGAAATTTCATTCTAACAACTGTAACAAAATTAACTATGACAAATGCCTGGAGAAGGGCTAAATCCCCAGCCCTATTTTTTGAGACAGGGTCTCTCTACGCAGTTCAGGCCGGCCTTGAACTCACTTTGTAGCCTAGGCTGGTCTCGAACTCTCAACGATCCTCCTGCCTCAGCCTCCTGGGGGTTGAGATTACAGGCGTTCACCACCACGCCTAGCTTTTTTTTTTTTTTTTTTTTTGGGTGGCACTGGGGATTGAACTCACAACCTCGCACCTGTCAGACAGGCACTTAAGCCACTGAGCTAAACTCCCAGCCCTAGTTTTTTGAGGCAGGGTCGCACTATGTAGCTCAGGCCGGCCTTGTGCTCACGTTGTAGCCCAAGCCGGCCTCAAACTCACAATGCTCCGCCTACCTCAGCCTCCCGAGTGCTGGGATTAAAGGCGTGCGCTACCACGCCCGGCTCCGGCTGTTTTTTTATCTTCTAGCTTTAAAGGAACTAGACGTATTGTCTAGAGCTATTTTAGGTTCACTGCAAAACTGAATTGAGAGATTCAGTTTTTGAATAGATATTTCCCATATGCTGTGTACCCTTAGACTTACGTAGACTTCCCTGTTACCGTTAAAAACATCCTTCACCAAACATGGAAACATCATTATCTCCCAGAGTCCATAGTATATGTTGCTGTTTACTTTTAGTGTATTTTTGAGTTTGGGCAAATTATAGCACCTAATTTTGCCATCATAATAACAGTTGTCCCAGGGCTGAGGATATGCCCCTGTAGTAGAGTGCTTACAGGGCATGCATGCCTCCATGGGTTCAGTTCCCAGTACTAGAACAAGAAAAGAATGGTAAGAATAGTTGTTCTGTCTAGTTTCAATTCCTTTGTCTTTTGGGTTTTTTTTTTTTTTTTGGTCTTTTTGAGACAGGGCTTTACTCTGCAGTTCAGGTTGGCCTTGAGTTCATTTTGTAGCCCAGGCTGGCCTTAAACTTGCAGTGATCCTCCTGCCTCAGCCTCTCCTGAGTGCTGGGATTAGAGGTGTACGCCATCACATCCAACCCAAATTTGGGATTATAGACATGTGTGGCATGCCCAAATAGGATTTCTTTTCTTTTCTTTTTTCTTCAGTACCAGGGATTGAACTCACAGCCTTGCGCTTGCCAGGCATGTGCTTAAGCCACTGAGCCAAACTCCTGGCCCTATTTATTTTGAGGCAAGGTCGTACTACGAAGGTCAGGCCACCCTTGCTCACATTGTAGCCCAAGCCAGCCTGGAACTCACAATGCTCCACCTACCTCAACCTCCCAAGTGATAGATTTCTTTTTGATGGAATTTTAGATGAGAGCCCCATTGTAACCACTGTCTTAGTTAATTTCTCTGTGTGTGTCTTTTTTTGAGACTGGGTCTTGCTCTGTAGTACAGGCTGGTCTTGAACTTGCTTATGTAGCCCGTGTTAGCCTCAAATTCACAGAGATCCTGCTTCAGCCTCCCTAATGCAGGAATTACAGACATGTGCCACCATGCCTGGCCTTAGTTACTTTGTTGCTGGGATAAAATACCTGACATCCGCAAATTAAAGGAGGAAAGGTTTATTTAGGTTCAGTTTTTAGAGGTTTCAGTCCATAGTTTGTTGGCTGTAAGGCAGGGAGGCATGTCAGAAGAGAAATATTCCATGACAGGGCAAGCAGAAAACAGCAAACAGGAATCCTTTTCTGTTTTTATTTCATTTAGGTCACAAGACTGTTGGTTGGGCCTTCCCATTATCCACACCCAGAATCATGCTAAACCAATCAGTGAACCGATCTAATTATCACATGCCCATAATCCAGTATCACATAGCCTGGTTGAGAAATGAATTTCATACCCTTTACTTTGCTCATTCTGCAGTATGTACTAGGTGCTTGTGGTAAAACCACGTTCAGTGGCTGTTCTTCATGTCGGGGGAAGTCTTGTGGCATGTATGTAGAAAAAGTTTAAACCAATGGATTTTTCAGTTCTAATAGGAAAAATACTGAGAATGCCCTTGTACAAATTTTGTCCTCTACATTGCTATTTTCCTTTTTAATTATAACAGATATACAGATACACGTGTGTATATATATACACACATACACATATACACAGAGTCTACCAAGAAATGTATAAATACTTCAGGAAAGAAAAAATTGTGTAAATATTTTAATAAGAAATTTATTGAAACATCATGAGATTAATATAAGATACCTTTGGCTTCTCCAATTACAGCAGGTGTTAAAAGTGGTGACCATTAGCTTCCAGACAGTTATTTGTATGGTGAACTGCTGCTTGGGTAACCTTGGTTATTGAGATTGGTGCATGTGCCTTTTTTTTTTTCTTTTTTTGTCTTTTTGGGACAAGGTTTCACTCTGCAGTTCAGACTGGCCTTGAGCTTGCTTTGCAGCCCAGGCTGGCCTTGATTTTTGCAGTGATCCTCCTGCCTCAGCCTCCTGAGTGTTGAGATTACAGGTGTGTGCCTGTGCTCCTGGCTCAAATTAACTGGTAAAATATTTATACAAGGTTTTTTTTCCTGGCGCGTATATATATATATATATATAAGTTTTTTTTTCTTTTTTCTTTTTTTTTTGGCAGTCTACACATACACACACACACACACATGCACACTATATTTTTTTCCTTCAGTGTTAGGAATGAGACCCAGAGCATTAAGCATCCTGGGCAAGCACTCTTTAATGCTGAGGTATATCTCTCGCCTGCTATAAAAAGCCATATTTACATAGTTACATTAGTTTACATATTTTAAAAATCATGTAGTTCAGGTAACAGTTGACTTGCAGTATGTGGCTGTCCAGTGTCTGTGCCTTTTCATGTGCACGATACAGTGTTAAAGTGTTGAGGTGAGGAGTGCAATAGACTTAATTTCTTGGAAGGATTTAGCATTTTTGTTGGAGGATTGTGGCTGTTAACTTACTTGTTTCTTTACAAATGTACTTCTTTCCACCCTTACAATTGCAGTGGCATGATCACAGCAAACACTCAGGTTTTAGAACGATACACAAGTACTTTTTTAATGAAGAAAAGAGTCCTCTGAGTAGCCTTTTTTTTGGTTTTGTTTTATTATTTATCAGATACTGTTATTTTATAAAGTGTGTTTAAAAGCAACACAGACCAAAAACATCCAACTATTTTATTTATGTTACTGTGGTTAAAATACATGGAAAAGGACAAACAAGCAGTTCTTTCCCCTTTCAGAAAGTTTCCAATCAACATCAATTAGGTGTGGTGGTAAGTGTCTTGGTTATTTTTCTCTCATTGTTGAGACAAAATAGCTGACACCCAAAATGAAGGAAGGAAAGGTTTATTTCTTACAGTTTTTTGGAAGTTTCAGTTGACTTCAAGTCAGGGTGGCATGGCTGAGGGGCAGCCATTCATGGCAGCCACAAGCAGAAAGAGCAAACGGCAAAAGAGAAAAAGCATGCCTCCTTCCCATCCTTACATTGTATGACAGCTCCGCCCCTGGGTGGGTGCAGCAGTCACACCACCAATCCCAGTGCTAGACAGCGAACCAATCACAAACACTAGATTCAGCTGCATCCATGATTGCATGAGGCTTGGAGGGCCATCTGAACACAAACCACTACATTCCATCCCTGGCCCCTCAAAGACTCATGTACATCCTTTATTACAAAAGACATTTAGTCCATCTCCAAGAGTTGCCAAAGTCGTAACAGTTTCAGCATTGCTGAAAAGTCCAAGTCCCAGGTCTCCTCTGAGATCTAAGGCAAACTCTTAGCTGCAAGCCCCTATACAAATGAAAACAAAGTTAAACACTTCCAGTATACAGTTGCAAAGATAAACATTACCATTCCAAAGGGTACAAATGGGATACAAAGGATTGGGACCAAAGGAAGTCCAAAATCCAGCAGGGCAAACATTAAGTCCTGGAGTTCCACACTCAGCATCTGAAACAATCGTTATGAGCTCTAAAAGGCTTGAGTGACTTCACCCCTGCGGCACTTCCAGTGGTTTTATTGGCTTCTCTTGAGTTGCCTTTGCTCGCTCCTTGCAGGTTTCCTTAGATTATCCATGCTCCTGACTTTTCTAAACTTCTGGGGCCTTCACTGTACCTTTGGTTTCACACTCACAACTTCACATATTGCCCTCTCAAGGGCACACTGCTTGGCCTCCCAGGCCTTCTGAAATCGGGGTGGAAGCTGCCTTAACCTCAGAACTTGTGCATTCTCCATGTGCCTAAAGCCAGCACCATGTGGATGCTGCAGAGATCCACTACCAGCTGGAGTGGTAGCCAGACTTTCCTCTCTCTTGGCTGTAGGGGTTGAGTGCCTGGATCACTGAACTCTCTGAACCTGATTGTGAGGAACAGCTTCTCCATGCCACCACCATTCTGCAATCTGGTGTGGCCACTGCCATTTAGGAGCCTCCTGTGGCCTCCGTTGCCACCCTGGAACACTGTTCTGCAGCTTTCTCCTCTGAGCAAAGTGTTGGAGACTGCGGAGGGTGGAGACCCACCATCACTTCCTGTGATGCCCCCAGGCCATCTTTTTTATTTCTCTGTTCCTTCTCAGCAGTTGAGTTCTCAGTTCTGTCTTCATAGTGCACAATTTTTTGGCCAAACTCAAAACGTTTTAAATCACTGTACTGGGCTCTTTGCTCTTGGTTTGCAACATAAATCTGGCTAAAAGCCCCCAGCAATAGCCGTGCCATCACCTCAACATTTAACTGCTTCCAAGTCTCTTTTGCCAGATTAATCAGTCCTCTGCCCTTAATCTCAGTCTCAGGCAAAGTCTCTGGACACGAGCAAAATGCAGACAAACTTTCTGCCAAGCCGTGACACACATTATATGGAGTCCAACAACCAATACAGTCCTTCTTCCCAGCAGAAACCTCCCAAGCCTGGTCTTTACCAGCAGACTTTCTATCAACCTTCTAGTCACTTGAGTTCTGACTAGAATTTCCCATACAGAACAACCTAAACTGTTCTAGCTCTGTGTATTCAGGCCACATCTCCGAACCTTTCCAGACTTTCCACAAGCCATTCCCAAAGGCTGCATGGTCAGATACAGTCAGAGCAACGACCCCACTCCACTGGTACCAAATTACGTCTTGGTTACTTTTCTCTCATTGAGATGACATACCTGATGCCCAAAATGAAGAAAAGGAAGGTTTATTTCTTATAGTTGTTTCGGAGGTCAGTCCATGCTCACTTGGCTCCAAGTCAGGTTGGCAGGCTGAGGGGCAGCAATTCGTGGCAGCCACAAATGGAAAGAGCAAATGGCAAAAGAAAAAAAACACGCCTCCTTCCTGTCCTTTCACTGTATGTCAGCTTTGCCCCTGGGCGGGTGCAGCACTCATGACCAACCCAGCACTAGACAATGAATTGGTCACAAACGCTAGATTCAGCCACATCCATGATTGCATGAGGCTTGGGACCATCTGAACACAAACTACAACAAGTAACTAGGAATGGTGGTTTTTTTTTTTTTTCGTTTTTGTTTTTGATATTGGGGACTAACTCACAGCCTCGTGCCTGTCAGGCAGGTGCTAAGGCCACTGAGCTAAATCCCTGGCCCTATTTTTTAAGACGGGGTCTCACTATGTAGTTCAGGGTGGCCTTGAACTTGCTTTGTAGCCCAGGCTGATCTCGAACTCACAATGATCCTTCTGTCTTGGTATCTTTGAGTCAAGACTGACAAGGAAGAATGGGCTGCGGTGCTACAGTTCATCTCCAACAAGACTATGCCACGCTAGCCAGCCCAAGTCATGCTAACACTGAGCCTATCAAGTTACCAAATCAAGTGAAATAACTTGAATTTAAAGGATTTTAAAAGGAAGCCAAAATAAGTTTAAAAATCCTTCTCTTAGCCAGATATGATAGCTTATGCCTGTAATCCCAGTTCAAGATATGGTGGATGGTTTATGTAATCCCAGTTCAAATATGGTAGCTTATGCCTATAATCCCAGAGTTCAAGAGCAGCCTGGGCTATAGAGTGAATTCAAGGCTAGCCTGGATTGCATAATGAGACTTTGTTTAAAAAAATTTTAAAAAATGCTCTTGACATATTCTCCATTCAAAATTTACATAAAACACTTTTTCACTCTGATAGCCCAGATTTTTTCCTCACATAGCTCATTAGCTGCAGGTAGATGCTTCTACCTCATGATGTAAACATAGGGGAAAAAGTTGACAGCAGCTGCATAATACTCTCTACCCACTGCTGTTGGATGGAAATACAAAATTAAAAAGTTTCATTTTAGATTTTTGTTGTTGTTTGGTACCAGAGAGTGAACTCACAACCTCTCACCCGCCAAGCAGGCGCTTAAGCCACTGAGCCAAACTCCTGGTCCCATTTTTTTTCGAGGCAGGATCGCACTGTGCAGTTCAGGCTGACCCTGCTCCCGTTGCAGCCCAAGCCAGCCTCGAACTCAAAACGCTCCACCTACGTCAGCCTCCCCAGTACTGGGATTAAAGGCGTGCACCACCACACCTGGCACATTTTAGTTTTTTTTTTTTTTTTTTGTCCTTGTGAGACAGGGTCTCGCTGTGCAGTTCAGGCTGGCCTTGGGCTCACTTTGTTGCCCAAGCTGTTCTCAAACTTGCAAGTATCCTCCTGCCTCAGCCTCCCAAATACTGGGATTACTGGAGTGCACCACAATGCCCGGCTAACATTCTAGATTCTTACAACTTCTTGTTCTGCAGTTCGTGAATCCAACTCTGATGGCTAAGGTGACAGTGTTTGTAAGTAGATTTTTGTTTTCAGTGGAGACCTGGGAAAAGATGGATTTCTCTCTTTCTCTTTAAGAATAATGAGATGATACATGCTCTTCAAAGCCCTTAGTCCCTCTGAGAGCATGCTTTAGGATCATTTGACCTTCCTTATAACACTTTATTTGTTGTCTTCAGTGGCAAACTCAGATCCATCCCAGTTTGCTATTGCAATTTTTTTGTTTTTGTTTTTTGAGACAGGGTCTTACTATATAGCCCAGTCTGGCCTCGAACTTGCATTGTTCCTCTTGCCTCTGCCTCCCGAATGCTAGGCTTTTAGGTGTGTGCCACCACACACAGCCAATTGTTACAGTTTTTGCATTTTACATTTTGAACCTTGTGCCAGTGAGCATGACCCGATTTTGCACTTCAGTATACTGCAGGTTAACTACCTTGTTAAAAAGAAATGCTCTTATCAGTGGTGCCTGCGAATAC
Source organism: Dasyprocta punctata (assembly GCA_004363535.1). Classification (NCBI taxonomy): domain Eukaryota; kingdom Metazoa; phylum Chordata; class Mammalia; order Rodentia; family Dasyproctidae; genus Dasyprocta; species Dasyprocta punctata. The sequence continues at coordinate 130,006 of RJWM01001460.1, read as the reverse complement.
AGTAGAGATGAGTTCTGAGTGGTTGATTGGGACTATATCACAGTCTGCACAAGAAAATAGCCAAGTACCACCAATATGATAATCAAAGAAAATTAGGTCAATTTTGATTACTGAAGTTCTAAAAATTCTATTGTGTGTTAATTTTCAAAAACACAAGGTTAGCCTGAGGTTACCTCAGGTTTCCCATCTGTCAAGGAGACCCTGAGCAAGATGCCAACTCCCTGAAGCTCTTCACCCCACAGCTGGGTTGACACTAAGTAGCCATTTTTTAGAGTGTTCTTTAAAAGCTTTGGCCTTGATGTGAAATTCAACACTAAAATATCTGATCTCCTTTTACAGGTAGGGACAGACTGAAAGTTGACAGTGAATATACAAATAGAATGATCCTGTGCCACAAATTTTAATGAGTATCTTAGAATCTCATTTAGTGACTTTTTAAATTGTTTTTTTTTTTTTAAACAGGGTCTCACTGTGTAGTCCAAGGTGGATTTGAATTTCCTGTGTAGCCCAGGCTGGCCTCAAACTCAGGGTGATCCTCCTTCCTCAACCTCCTGAGTGCTGAGACTACAGGCATGCGCCATTAAGCCTGGCTTCCAGCTAATTATCTTAGTGTAATAGATAAACATTGTAGTGGAGAGCTTGTGGGAAAGTAACTTCAGAATTTCGCATTAGAGTATACATAGCCTATAAACAGATATTGCAAACCAGCTATATATACATTGTGAGACTAGAGGTTAGTTAGAAGGGAATTAACAACTTGATAGTTAAGGCTGATCAGTTAAAAATCATATTATTACTCATGATTATTGGATCTGACTGGGAGATTTTCACTTAGTTTGAGTGCTTTTTCATAGAGTGAAAAAAATTACTTTGGTCCTAGGAATTAAACCCAGACGTTGATACCAAGTTACTTTTCACTGGTTGCTGAGACAGAATACCACCAACACCCAAAATTAGGGAAGGAAAGGTTTATTTAGCTGACAGTTTTTGGAGGTTTCAGTTGCTAATCAGCTGGCTCCAAGGCAGAGTGGCATGGCACAGGGCCAGCACTGCAAGGCAGCAGCCCAGCAAAAGCAGCCAGAGTAAAAGGGGCAGGAACAAGCCTCTTCTCCCTTATATTGTACATAGGATCCGCCTCCCCACCAGGGTGGTTGTAGCATTCACAAATCTCCTTGCCTGCCTTTGCTCAGGATGGGGATGTTTACAAAATAAGAACCCTGGCTCCCTGCTGAGTCAGGTAAACTTCTGACCTTCTCAAATTGACACAATGAACAGGTAACTGCTTGTGCTCTACATGGCAGGATGTAGAGCAGCTGAGTTACTTAATTATGCTTTTAGACTTCTCAAGTTGACACAATGTATAAACCATAACACCAAGTAGTATCCCTAAGGGTTTGTTTTTTGTTTTTTAGTTTTTAATTATTTTCAGACAGTTTAAGTTGTTAGTCTGGTGTTGAATTTGGTATCTTCATGATTTAGCTTCCCAGAGTGCTGGGATTATAGGCACGCGCTACCACGTCTGGCTGCCTTCCCTTTGAAAAATTTGGGGTACTAGGGATTAAACCAGGAATTACTGATGCATATCTCTCACCCATTCTTATTTTGAGACAGGATTTTGCTAAATTGCCTAGGCTGGCCTTGAACTTGCCATTCTTCTGTCTCCTTGGTACTATAGTTGGGATTATAGGTTTAAACATCCATACTTGGTACAAAGTGAGTTTTCTGCCACAGAGTTATGCTCACCAGCTCCAGGTTAGGGAAGATTTAAGTTCCATTTATATTTCGTACTTGAAAATGTTTAGTGAGCTCTTAGTATGGATCCTTTAGTGCTTACTATAAATTGGTGAACAAGAGGCAGTTACCATCAGTGCTTTCATAGAATTTACATCCTAATACGATAGGACAGATAAAAATGTAAGTATGATACATAGTATTTGAGGTGATGAAATGTGGGAAGAATGGGGCGAAGGGATATATTTACTAGCGTTACAGTTTTGCATAGGATATTCAGATGATCTTCCTGGCGGAGGCATTGATAAGACTTGGAGTGGTCCATTTGTATCTAGACTGAAGCAGAGGTCTTAAGGTGGGAATGTTTCTGATGAATAGTAAGGAGGCCATTGTTATTATTTTGAACTGAGAGGGCAGTAAGGAAGCCAGAAAAGTACTAGTGGTCAGATCCTGTGAAACTGTTCTCAAGTCATTATGAAGGGGACTCAGGTTTCCACTCTTGAGTCAGTGGAGGATTTTGAATACAGGTTATGTGTCTTGAGTTTTCTGTATTTGGAAAGAATTTTTCTTCCTGTTGTGTTGAAATGGACCACAGAGAACAATAGTTGAATAAGAGAGGCTAGTTAAAACCCTAGCAATAGTTGGGTGTGGTGGTGGTGCATTCCTGTCATGCCAGCATTCTGGAGGCTGAGGCAGGAGGATTGGAAACTAAAGCACACTAGGCATCTTTGGGATTTAACAAGACCCCTGTCTCAAAACAAAAATAAAGGGCAGGGGATATGGCTCGGTGCAAAGGCCCTGGGTTCAGTTCTCAGTACTGCACCTTCTTGCCAAAATAAAAGAATAGCAGAATAATAGTACAGGTGACAGATGATGAAATTTATCTTATTTTGGTGGTACTGGGATTGAATTTAGGGCCTTCCCACTTGACTGCATCCCTAGCTCTTTGGGGTATTTTGAGGTAGAGTTTCATTATATATAGTTCAGGCTGGCATCAAACTGGCAGTGATCCATCTGCTTCAGTCTCCCAAGTGCTGGAATTACAAGTGTGCACCACCATGCCCAGCTGCAGTCCTATCTTTTTATGTTTTATTGCCCAGGCTGGGTTTGTACTTGATCCTCCTTCCTCAGCCTCCTGAGTGCTGGGATTATAGATATGAGCCTTCATGCCCAGCTTTCATGGGGCTTTTCTTAAGGGAAGATAGTTTGGACTACGTGTTAAAATCTTATACTGAAGATTATTGGGTTTCGCTATGCATTTCAGGCTGGCCTGGAACTCCACAGCAATCCTTCCTCAGTCTCCCAAGTGCTGGCATTACAGGTGTGTGCCACCACACCTCGCGAGGATTTTAGTTTTTTGGAACATCATTTATTCAACATTAATTTACTTAAATCGTGCTGTACCATACATAAGGCATAATAGGGTTATCAGAATAACCCATTCATGCTAAAACTGTTCTGTTCTTCATGAAGGGAGAGAGTATGTGTGTGTTTGGGTTTTTTGCGTTGTTGTTTTTGCAGTGGAATTAACCTGTGCATATTATCCACGTGTACTACAGAACTACATTCACAGCCCTAGATGTTTACAGTATTCTGTAAAATAATATTGTTCATATAAAATACACTTCGAATGTCATTTGGCTGAACAAAACTTGCAGAATCCAAAATACTATGGTTTTTTTTTTTTAACTTGGCACTAAAATGGACATTTTTTATATGTAAATAAAGGAGTTTTTTAGAGGGAGGAGTCGAAAAAGGTTCTGGCTATATACTACAAGTTTTGTGTGTAGGTAGTATTAGGGATCTTGGGATTGAACTCAGGGCCTTGGTGGGTTGGGTTGGGTTCTACTCTGTTCTGTACTTTTTATTTTATTATTATTATTATTTTGTACCGGGGATTGAACTCAGGACCTTGCGCCTACCAGGCAAGCGCTTGAACCACTGAGTTAAACCCCTGGCCCCTGTTTTGTTTTGTTTTGTTTTGTTATAGGGTTTCTGTAGGTTGCCCAGACTTGGCACAAAATTTCAGTCCTGCCTCAGCTTCCCAGAATGCTGGGATTATAGGTGTGCACCACCCTGCTTAGCAACCCTGCTACTCTGTGAGAATTTACTCCTTCCTTTGTAAATTTTAAGAAGTGAAGCCAGGTCCAGAATGGTGATGGCACACCAGTGATCCCAGTTACTGGGGAGGCAAAGGCAGGAGGACCACAAGTTATAGAGGTCAGCCTGAGCAATTTAGTGAGACCCTCTCAGAATAAAAAATAAAAGTACGGGCCAGGGTTATAGTTCAGTGGCACAGTGCCTGCCTGGCAAGCTCGAGGTTGTGAGTTTGATTCCTGGTACCAAAAGAAAAAAAATAATAAAGGACTGGGGATGTAGGTTTGATTGCCAGTACTGCCTCTCCACCGCATGTTAATGGAAAACTATATACACTAAGTTTAATTTGAAAGCTACAGTAGGTGAAAAGGAAGTGCTTCCCTACTGATTCATCCTAAGATTTTATGTCTTTTTAAAATTCCTTAACGGTATCATGTGTGTGTGTGTGTGTGTGTGTGTGTGTTTCCCCCGACACAGGTTCTCAATACACATGCAGCTCCAGCTGTCCTTAAACTTACTGTGCAATTGCAGCTGAGTTGGGACTCATGTTCCTGCCTCAGTGTCTTGAGTGCTGGGGATTATAGACTTGTGCCAGCAGGCCTGGCAAGTTTATTCTTTTTAACAAGTGTCTTGTTTGGCTATACTATAATTTATTTAAACGGTTACTTTTTATTATGCTTTTTTCCTTTTCTTTTTGCTATGGTAAAGAATACATCAGGTGCTGAAATTTTAGCTCAGTGGTTGAGCACTTTTGCCTAGCATTTTTTTCCTCCTGCTTCTGGGAATTGAACTCAGGTCCTTGTACTTGCCAGGCAGGCACTTATGCCACTGAGCTATACCCCTGGCCCTTGCCTAGCATTCTTGCAGCTCTGGGTGTTTTGTTTTTCTCCACTGCTGGTGATTGAACGCTGGCAGTTGAACCCAGGTCCTCTAGACAAGTGCTCTACCACTGAGCCACATCCTCAACTGGTATTATTTGAACTCCAGCACCATAGTGAAACTCAGTTTACATTTGAGTTCTTGGGACAGTAGCTGGGGAAATACTGTCCTAACGGTGAAATTAACAGGTTCAAGGTGATGTTGAAATGGCAAGTAGAAACACCGAAATGACACCCAGGATTTGGAGGCAGATTTATTTATATCAATGGGCACTGATCGGGATCATTTCCAAAATACCAGGCCCCAGTCTCTGGTGGTCTAGGGCTTTTATATGATGCGCAAGCAGGAGGTACAAAGGATTGTGGTACAAAGGTGAGACAAAACAGCTTGGCGGTTCTTCTGATTAGCTAGCTGGGTGAGCTCATTGGTTTCAAGGGTAGATTAATGACCATCAGATTATGAAGCTTGGTACAGTGGTACAATCAGGCATCCTGTATGTTTGATTACACTAATGGTTGTAGGGGTCAAGAAAGTAATTACAAAGCCATGAAGCAGTAACAGAGCTAGACAGTTTCAAAAGAACAAAGTTTTAAAAAGAGCAGTTTCTCTTACACAGTTTACCCCTTTCATCGTGACACACTACAGTATTGCCAATGAGAGTTTCAGCAAAGTTTGTATCAGTTTGTACTTTAATTAGGTCTAGTACATCCTGTTTGTCCCTGATCTGCTCATTATGTGGTATTCTCCAACTTGGATTTTTACTAGTAAGACACTTAAAACATGCTATCACTGTAAAATGAAGAAGGTCCTTGCTCTAAAAGTTTATAGAAGGCAGGTATAGTTACAACTAATGGGTATTAGCGCAGTTTAATTTGCTGTAAAATGAACAAAAGTATCTTACTGTCTTTCTATTCTGGTTTTTGGTTTCTTTTAGGTGAATGTGGAGTGCTAGTATTTGTAGAATCTTTGCTTTACAAATCAGTGTCATTTTTCTATATTATGACTGTACTTGATCTTAGCCAAAAGGCCAAGAAGCAGTGACATTCTTCTATATTGCTAAACTGTTAAAGGATTAAGTACCCTTACCAAAAGGACTTTAATTTTCATAACTTCTGATTGTAATGGACTTAGAATGAGCAAATTTCTGAACATGAAGCTATAGATAAGCTCAACTCCTTGCTTTCAAAGATTTTTGTGTTTTACTGGTACTTGTGAATTCTTAAAACAAAACGGGAGTTTTTGGTATGTTTTTCCTCTAACTCAGCAAGTGGTTGGAGTTAAACTGAGAAGCATTCTATCATTTTAGCTTACTGCTACTTTGGACTTTCAGAATTATTCTAGAGAGCAGTTCAGCAATGCAGGAAGGAATTGGACTTCTGGAATCCTTATTTACCTTTAAAACAACCATTTATAACTAAAATACACTTTCCAAAGTACAACTTTAATTTCAGAAGATCGGATTCTGAAACACTAACATAAGGAATAAGGTGAATAAATAAATGGAGTCTTGTAAATAGGTTTTGGAAAAAGGGCCTGAAAGTGTGAAGTGAGTATTATTTTGTATACACCCTAATTTTAATTGTTACTGCTGCTTTTGAAAATTATAGTGGAAATTATTTTGAAATTGATAAAAATAGAAATAGCAATTATTGTAGGCTGTCTTGCTAAAACGAAACTTTTGGGGAATATTTTCTTTTCATATTTGCCTTACCGAATTGTGAAGTTCGTCATCTTTTATCAGCAGTCGTTGAGACATCTTAATTTATTTTTTAAAATTCTTAATAGCATTTTAAGTACCAAAATAAAGATGAATATTATTTAATTCTCTTTTCTCCTAATTAAGAATTGCGGATTTTATTTTTTTAATAGGTGCCATGTTTCAGTACAGTGTAAGACTCCTGGTAAAGAAGAACTGACGACGTTATACAGCCACCAGATATAGCCTAATTACAAAGAAAGCATTAACCTGCCTCTGAGGTGACTAAAGGGGAATAATGGTGATTTTGCGCCGGGCTCGGCCGCCTGCTTCCGCCCCAACCAGCAATGAATCTTGACTCGCTCTCGCTGGCCTTGTCTCAAATCAGCTACCTGGTGGACAATTTAACCAAGAAAAACTACCGAGCCAGCCAGCAGGAAATACAGCATGTAAGTAATTTAGACTGAAACACTACTGTAGTGAAAAGCAAGCTGGAAATTTATGTGGGTATGTAGCATGAAGTAACTTGTGTCTTCAAGGAATTTCTTTTCAGTATAATATATGTAAAAGAGACCTTATCCTAATCTTTTAAGATTTTCATAGCATCTTATTCTGTATTAAAAATGGAGCCAGGAGTGTTGATACATGCCTGTAATCCCAGCATTTGGGAGGCTGAGGCAGAATGATTGAGACCAAGCCTGGGCTACAAAGTAGATTCAGTGGACTGTGTACCAAGACCCAATCCCCAACCCTCCGAAAAAGAGAGGAGAGAAATATAATTTGATGATCTGACTTACTTTACTTCCGTTTTTTTCTTTCACTTTAAGAAAAGTTCAGCTAATTCATGAATCATGGAATTCATTCCTTTAAGCTGAGCTTGTTGGCACATGCCTATAATCCCAGCACTTAGGAAGCTGAGTCAGTAGTATCACTGTGAATTTGAGGCTACCCCAGGCTCCATAGTGAGTTCAAGGCCAGCTTGAACTACATAGTGAGATCCTGTCTGTGAAAAAAATAAAAAACCTCACCTTTTACAAAATTTATAGTGAAGTATTTGTAGTCAGAATTGTGCAGTTGTCCCCACTATCTAGAGCCAGAACATTTGTATCATTCCCTAGGATATGTTAGGGGCCACTCTCCCATTTCTTGCAAGTTGCTGATGACCACTCATCTATTTTCAGCCTCAGTGGATTTACCTATTTTGGATATTTCATAGAAATGGAATTGGAATTATATGTAGGTTTTTTTTTTTTTGTACTGAGACTGAGCATAGGGCCTTCTCACTGAACTACATCCTTAGCCCTTTTGTTACTTTTTTTTCGTGACAAAGTCTCACTAAGTTACCCAGACTGGGTTTGGAATCCTCTTTTTTGAACCTTCGAACAGTAGTGCTGGTAACACAGGAATATACACCGACCTGACTGACAGTGTTTTTAAGGTGCATCCATCCATGTTGTAGCATGTGCCAGTACTACTTTTGCTTTTTTTTTTTTTTTTTGCGGCACCGGGAATCAAACTCACAGCCTCGCGCCTGCCAGACAGGCGTTTAAGCTGTTGAGCCAAACTCCCAGCCCTGGTTTTTTGAGGCAGGGTCGCACTATGTAGCTCAGGCCGGCCTTGCGCTCACATTGTAACCCAAGCCGGCCTCGAACTCACAACGCTCCGCCTACCTCAGCCTCCCGAGTGCTGGGATTAAAGGCGTGAGCCACCAGGCCCGGCTACTTTTGCTTTTTTGAAATAAGCTCTCCCTATGTGACTCAGGTGGGCCTCAAACTCACGGCATTGCTCAGGTCTCAGCTTCCCAAGTACTGGGATTATAGATGTGTGCCACTGTGCCCAATAGTATTTCATTTTTATGACTGAATACTGTGTTGTATGCATATTACATATTTTGTTTATCTCTTCATTAGCTGTCAGATATTTAGGTTTATCTCTGCTTTTGGGGCTATTATAGTGCTATTAACATTTATTTATAAGGCTTTTCCTGCATGTTTGCTTTTACTTTTCTTGAGTATATACCTAATGGAATTGCTAGATCATATAGTAATTCTGTCTTCAGCTTTTTTTTTTGTTTGCCATGCTGGGGATTAAGCATAGCGTTGACATATATACCCCAACCTATAGCCCATCTTAAAGTTTTTAATATCAGCTAGACTTTTCCAAAACACGGCATAAATTTTTCTTTTCTAGAAGCAGTGTGTGAGTTTCAGTTTCTTTTCATTCTCACTAATACTCATTATTCCTTTTGTTTTTATTTTAATTTTTGTATTACTGAGGGTGAAGCTATGGCTTTTGCATTGAGTTATACCCACAACCCTTTTTTCAGATATTTGGCTAGGGTCTCACTGAGTTGCTCAGTTGCCCAGGCAGGACTCAAACTTGTGATCCTTCTGCCTCAGCTTCTTGGAGTTCTGTTACAGGTGTTTGTGCCACTACACCCAGCTAGCAGTTAATTTCTTAACTACCCTTCCCAAGGTGATATTTAGAAAACTGGGAACAATTTCCTAACCTTTATTTTTTATTTAATTAAATTAACTTTGTCAGTCTGTCTGTAGTCTAGAGCAACCTCAGACTCACTATGTAGCCTAGGCTGACCTTAAACTTGTGATTCTACTGTCTCAGTCGGTAGCTGGTGTTGCATGCATATTCCACCACTGCTAGTATTCTCTTCTTTCAAGAAGCAAATTCAGTATTATTTATCCATTATAGATTCATTCTTTTTTTTCTCCCTTCTTTGAGTTTTCATTGGGTTTTGTTTTGTGGCACTAGGGATCAAACCTAAGGCCTTAGGCATGTTAGGCAAGTACTTTTCCATTGAACTGTAGTCCCAAACCCCTTTTGATTTGAATAAATTTTGAAAGCTGTACTGGTTAGCCTCTGACCTAACAATTTCATGCAGCTGTTATTTAAGCCTCTGGTGTGTCTTACACTTTTTGTTCTTAAGGATTAAATCAGATCCTTGCGCTGAGCTACATCCCACCCTTTTATATATTTTGAGACAGGGTCTTGCTAAATTGCCCAGGCTGAGCTTAAACTTGCAGTGCTCTTGCCTCAGACTCCCCAAGTAGCTGGGTTTACAGGCATGTTCACCACGCCCAGCCTTAAAAATATTGTGTATGTCTCTGCATCACTCAATTTAAAAAACACAAGACTTTTAAGGTGTCCATAAAATGCAGTTTATATTCTCTAGAAGCATATAAGAGATAGTTTAGAATGCAGGTGTCTTTTATTTTCAACATGTATGGGGTTGAGGGGGCAGGGAGGACATTTTGTAGAACTAGGGTGCATTTCTAACAAAACTTTGACCAACTCTATCATGAAGTCCTACATCAAAGGTGTCTCAGGACACCCAGAGGGTAGGTCTTTATTAGATGAAGCCTACCCAGAAAGGCACCTGAAGGTTTTAACATTTTGCAACTGACTCAGATCCTGGTGTAACTGTCTGTTGAGGCAACTAGAACTTGTTCAAGGAGGGAATCTGGTGGCACGTGTACACACAGTATGTAGTAAGGCTCTGCTTGATCTGGCTGCTTGAGTATTACAATTCCTCTTAACTGCTTTCAAGTTCTTAAACTGTGGGGCTGTCTTTATAATTCCTAGGCCTGAGATATAGTATGTGTTCAGATAAAACTCAAGTGAAAAATTGTATGAACAGTAATTTCATGTATCTCCTATTGAGAAACATTTAGCTTTTTTATACTTTTCATTGTGGCCAGCAAATACTGTAATGACAGTCATTAGTTTATGCTCACCTAATTAGTGAATTTTGTTTAGATAAGTGAAATTTCTTCAATACTATGTTTGAGTCTTTAGTAGTACCTTTGCAGATGGGATAGGAGCAGAGTTCTAGTTCTTGGCACTCTTGGTTTCCTTTGGAGAGAGATTAAAAGGCTTTTTGCAAATCCTTGGTTGGTTGGTACTATTTCCTGAGACTGGTGTGCTGCCTTAAGCACTAGGGAGGCAGGTATATTTTAGTGTTGTGCTTTGTTGTGGCTTAGTTTGACTAGTGATGTTCTTTGTTTTGTTTTGTTGATAGGGTCTTGCCATGTAGTTGAGTCCTGGAAATGCAGAGGTGTGCCGTCAAACATCTGGCTTATTCTGTTTTTTCTACTAGTGACAAATGGAAAATTTTTATTGAATTTGTGAGGTACATTGAATGTGTTAGGTACAAACAGAGAGCTAGCTGGTATTAACGTTTTATACATGAGACAACAAGGTCAGAATTTGCCTTGTCAGTAAGAATTTTGTGACATTCTTAAACATTAACACCTATAATATTTCACTTTAAAAATAGTGGTTGCTATTATGAAAGAAATTATTTAAATAAAATAGAGAAAAAGTAGACAGGCGTGGTGGTGCATGCTTGTATGTAATTCAGCACTTTCAAGGGCTGAGACAGGAAGACCACTGAGTTCAAGGCCAGCCTGGGCTACAGGTTGAGTTCAAGGCTAATTTAAACTGCATAGTGAGACTGCTTCCCTCCAAATATATACCTATCCGTTTATTTATCTAAAGTCTGGCAAGAATTATGTACATCAAGAAAAGAAAGAAAAACTTTTTCTTTTCTTTTTGTTTGTTTGGTTTTTTGAGATAGGATCTTACCACGTACTTCATGCTGGCCTCAGACTCATGGTGATCCACCTCAGCCTCCCTGGGATTATAGCTGTGTGTCACCACACCCAGCAAGCAAAGAAAAATTTGTATAAATATTTTAATACTAAATTTATTGAGACATCATGAGATTAATACAGATTGCCTTTTATATGTGTATGTAAAAATAAAACTAATTTTTTTATATTTGATTTTAACTTTGTTTGGGGAGGGCCGTTGGTATGGACCAAACGCAGCCTTATAAATGCCAGACAAGTGGTCTGTTAGTGAGCTACACCTTTAGTTCTTATTTCTGAATTACCAGTTCCAAATAGAAACCTACATTTGGTCTGTCATTAGAGGGATAACTGTGAGCTGTCTGCACTGACAATCTGGACTACTTTTTAAGAGGTAGTGTTTGGATGAGCCAGAAGTGGTGGCACATGCCTGTAATCCTAGCATTTAGAAGGCTGATGCATTGGGATTATAATGTGTGTTTGAGACCAGCCTGAGCTACATAATAAGTTCATGGCCAGTCTGAATTACATAGCAAAACCCTGTCAAAAGACAAAAATTAAAAGAGACAGATAATATTTTGTTGAAATACGTAAGAGTTAAAACAATTTTTCTTGGAATAATTATTACTAGGCTTTACTTTTTAGAATAGTTTTAGATGTAGAGAAAAATTGAGCACGTAGTACAGCGTTCCTGTAAGTGTCTCTGCCCCTTCCCAGTTTCTCCTGTTACTTACTATTTTGTATTGGTGTGGTACCTTGTTACTACAACTAATGAGCTGGTACTGTTAAATTTTTAACAAAAAAGCCCATAGTTCACATTAGGGTTCATTGGGCCTGTGCATTCTTTGAATTTGGGCAGAAATGCATACTGACAGGTATCCGCCATCTCAGTATCATGCAGAATACTTTCAGTACTCCCAAAATGCCCTGTGCCCTACTGCTTTGTCTGTCCCCCAACTCCTAGCAACCACAGATCTTTTTTGTTGTCTCCATAGTTTTTCTTTTTCCAGAATGTTGGACAGTTGTAATCATACAGTGTAGCCTTTTCAGATGGGCTTTGTTCACTTAGTAATGGTCATTCAAAGTTTGTCCATGTTTTCTCATGGCTTGATAGTTCACTTCTTTTTATCGCTGAATTAGATTCCATTATCTGGATATAACAGTTTATCATTCACCCACTAAAGGACATCTTTGTTAATGGTTTTTTTCGTTTTTGGTTTTGTGAGACAGGGTCTTGCTATGCAGTTCAGGTTAGCCTTGAACTTAACTGTGTAGTCTATGCTTGCCTCAAACTCATGGCAATCTTCTTGTCTCATCCTCCTGAACTCCTAGGATGGTAGACCTGTTCCACTCTCCTGGGCTTTGTTAATGGTTTTCATGTGGACATGTTTTCAACTCCAGAGTGCAATTGCTAGATTGTATGGTAAAAAATGTTACTTTTGTAAGAAACTACCAACTGTCTTCCAAAGTAGTGATGCCATTTTCACCTGTTGTGAGAGCTTTAGGATTTCATGTTGTAAACTTTTTGGGTTTTGGCCATTGTTATTTCATTGTTTTGATTTACAATTCTGTATAATGACATGATATGAAGCACCTTTTCACATACTTCTTTTTCCCTCTACAGCCCTGTTCTTTGATGAGGTGCATGTTTAGATCTTTTGCTTATTTCTTAATCGAAATCTTTGTATTCTTGGTGAATTTTAAGAGTTGCTCTTTTTTTGGGGGGGGGGTATATTTTGAGCCATGCTCCTTTATCGGGTATGTATTTTGCAACTGTTTTCTCCCAGGCTGTGGTTTGTCTTCTCATTCTCTTTAACAGTATCATTTCCAGAGCAAAAATTTTTAATAATTCTTTTTTTTTTTTTTTTTTTTTTTTGCGGCACCGGGGATCAAACTCACAACCTCGCACCTGCCAGGGCAGGCGCTTGAGCCACTGAGCCAAACTCCCGGCCCTGCTTTTTTGAGGCAGGGTCGCACTGTGTAGTTCAGGTCGGCCTTGCACTCGTGTTGTAGCCCAGGCCGGCCTCAAACTTACAACGCTCCTCCTACCTCAGCCTCCTGAGTAATAATTCTAATAAAATCCATCTTATGGTTATTTCTTTCATGGGTTACACTTTTGATATATCTCATTGCTAAGCCAAAGGTTACTGAAACTTTTCTTCTACGTCGTTATTATTTAGAAGTTTTACTGTCTTCCATATTGTAAAGACATTTCTTGTTCAGTGACCAAGTACTGGTCCTGTGACTAGGTCATTAAATGGGTTGATCACTAAATGAGGAATTGCATTTGATGTATACGTTATAATGTTCACAACAAAGAAATGGTCATGGAAACTCCAACTTGATGACTTCGCTTTTGTTTGTATGACTCATACCATGCAGTACTCTAATGTATAATAGAACAGGAAACTCGTATTCTGTGATCCAGTACAATCAGTAAAAATCAAAATACTGTAAAAATGGTATACCATCCAAAAAGAAAAGACAAGATGGGCTATAAACAAGATATACAGAACTTTACTCTCCAAAAAAGACAAGTTATTAAGTCTAAACAGTCATTAAGCAGGTAGGTCATTAAATGAGGACTATCTGTATTTAGATCTGTGATCTATTTTGTTTAGTGGATCCATTTTTGGACTGTCTGTCCTGTTCCACTGATGTATTTATTTATTGTCAGTACCTCACTATTCTAATTACTATAGTTTTATTGTAAGCCTTGAAATCAGGTGGTGTCAGTCCTCCAACTTAGTGGTTCTTTAGTTTTATGTTGACTGTGCTGAGTCTCTTCCATTCTTTCACTTTGTCTGTGAATTTCTTCTTGAACTAAATGTGTTTCTTGTATGCAGTATATTGTTGGATCTTACTTCTTGATCCATTCTGCTAGTCTGTGTCCTTTGAATTGAGACCATTAACATTGATCATAATTAATACATGTTGACTTAGCCTTATCATGTTATTATCCTATTGTTGCCTCCCCCTCCTTTTTTTCTCCGAAACTTCCCTCTGTTTAATTGTTTGCCTTGCCTGGTGGATTCCTTCTGTTGGAGTTTATGGAGTTGTAGTCTTTGTTACCTCTGGGTTTTTTTTTTTTTTTTTTGCGCCCCCTTTTTTTTGTTTTTTTTTGTGGCACTGGGGATCAAACTCACAACCTTGTGCCTCCCAGACAGGTGCTTAAGCCACTGAGCCAAACTCCTGGCCCTGTTTTTTGGTTTTTTTGTTTTTTTTTGAGACAGGGTCGCCCTGTGTAGCTCAGGCCAGCCTTGTGCTTGTGTTGTAGCCCAAACCAGCCTGGAACTCAGAACGCTTCTCCTACGTTATCCTCCGGAGTGCTGGGATTAAAGGTGTGCGCCACCAAGCCCGGCTTGTTACCTCTTTCTAGAATATCCTTCAAAACATTTTGGAGTATTGGCTTGGTGGTCATAAATTTCCTCATGTTCTTTGTCATGAAAGTATCTTATTAGTTTTGAAAGATAGTTTCGCGGGGTACATCAATCTGGGTTGAAGGTTGTTTTCCTTTAGAAATTGAATATGTCACTTCAGGCTCTCCTTTACTTTAGGGTTTGTGCTGAGAAGTCAGCTGTGATTCTGATGGGCTTTCCTTTATAGGTGATTTGTTTCTTTTCCCTAACAGCTTTTCAGATTCTATTCTTGTGTTGAATTTCTGGAATGTTGCCTATGATATACCTGGCTTTAGATTTTTTTGATTGTGGCTAATTGGAGCTATATACCTCACTTATTTATATGTCAAATTCTTTTTCTCTACCAGGGAGAATTTCTGCCAGAGGTCTGAAGTTTTTTTGCAGCATTTGTGTATCTCCTGCTTTTTCACTGATTCCTGTCAAGTGTTGTTATTCTTTGTCTCTAGCAGCTGCTGAATTGATTTCTCATGGCCCTTTGCAGTTTTTAAGAAATCTTTCTTTGCATGATCACTAACCGCAAGACTGTCTTCTATGTCTGAGATCCTGTCCTCATACTGGCTTAATCTGTTGCAAACACTTTCAGTGGAATTTTTATTCTACTGGATATCTGCTTGAATCTGCCTTACGGATTCCATTTCTTTCCTATGCTGAGCATTCATGTCTTCCATAATTTTCTTAAGCTCCTCTACCTTTTTGTCTGTATTTGCTTTAGATTCACTAAGCATGACACCAACTACAGTAAAGTGAGAAATTATCTCTGATTTGATTTTTTTCTAGAGCCTCATTCAGTTGTTTTGTTGTTACCACTTCAGAGAAGCCAGGTGGGTGGCTTTCGGATTGTCCCACCGTACTGCCCTGTGGGTTTGCTTTTGGTGAACTGGATGACTGAGGTTGCATCTTGGTGGTTTTTTTTTTTTTTTTTTTTTTTGTACCGGGTATCAAACTCAGGACCTTGTGGGTTTTTTTGTTTTGTTTTGTTTTTGTTTGTTTTGTTTTTTGAGACAAGATCTCGCTATGCAGTTCACGCTGGCCTTGAGCTCATTTTGCAGCCCAGGCTGGTCTTGAACTTGCAGTGATCCTCCTGCCTCAGCCTCCTGAGTGCTAGGATTACAAGCATGTGCCACTATGCCTGGTGAACTCAGGACCTTGTGCTTGCTGGGCAGGTGCTGTGCCACTGAACAAGTATCTTCTCCTTGTTTTTTGTTTTTTTCATTTAATTCCTGGGGTGGTGCTTGTAAACGGTGGGTTGCTTTATTGCTAGTCTTTAGAGCCCTTAGGAAATAACTACTTTTTTGAGGTATCTTCCAAACGTAGCTGACTTTTGGGCTTTGAGTCTGTTGCAAGATCCTACCTCTTCAATTTTTAGGGAATGAGAAGTTGCTGCCTGTTTGGCCCAGCCCCTGGTTCTTTGGCACTGTGTCATAGTATTTTCTGTGATCCTTGATTAATCTCAGTCTTGGAATACCAGGAAGAAAAGCTGTTTAGAACAGTTGTGTCACCTTTGGCTATAGCAGTACCATTGGTTATGACAATAGCATCAAACACAGCCTAAGAAATGTGACTGAGCAAATCATTAATTTGTCACCTTTAACCATGTGAACTAGATTTGTGGTTATATAACAAAATCAAAACAAACCAGAAAATTATATGTAATACACAGGTCCTTAATATGCCAGTTTTGCCCTTGGGTTAAAATTTAAAATGGGTTAGGCAGAAAATAGAGAAGTAGAAGAGGAAGAGATTAGAAGTAAGGCTGGTGGACAAAGGGATCAGGCTAGTTTTGGGAAACTGGTACAGAAGACTGTGGGGAAAGATAGAGGGAAGAGATAACAACAGAACCGTAACCACAAAGAGGCTAGAAAGCATGCTTGCACTCATGTAAAAACAAGATGAAACACTGAAGGAGAAGAAGAACAAAAACAAAACCACCACCATCACAAAAAACAGAGAGAGGGAGAAGAAAGAAGTTTGCTTCTGGGTTTGTCTCTGTTGTCACTGGTAGACAGTGTGTGGAGACAGAGCCCCAGTCCATGCCTATCTATCTCAGCAAGCCAGCAGTAACTTTTTGATGGGGTAATTGATAATCTCAGGGAGCCTGCACTTTCTGAGACCAAACTCGTATTCAGCCTGCAGCCGTCTGCGCACCTTCTGCAGTCCTGAGCCCAGCTGGGAGCTACTAGATGGAGCAGGCAGCCACTCTGAATCCTGAGCTCAGTCAGCCCTTTTCCTAGATGGCTCCCAGCCAGTCACTCTCTTAAGCAGGAGACTGAGCACTCAGCACTCACTGCCAGCTAGTACAGTCCTTCATATCACCACTGCTCACTCTGTGGAGGCCT
Source organism: Dasyprocta punctata (assembly GCA_004363535.1). Taxonomy (NCBI): domain Eukaryota; kingdom Metazoa; phylum Chordata; class Mammalia; order Rodentia; family Dasyproctidae; genus Dasyprocta; species Dasyprocta punctata. The sequence goes on along the minus strand of RJWM01001460.1, from coordinate 113,241 downwards.
CTGGGGTCATCAACCATCATCATGTGTCTGCAAGTTTGAACCACTCCTCTAGTGCAGTGAGTTGTAGGGAGAAGGCACCCAGGCTTCCTGGCTTTGAACTAACCATGTAGCCGAGACTGGCCTCAAACTTGACAGTCCTCTTGCTTCAGCCTCTCAAACACTGGGATTGTAGACATGCACCACTGTGCCTGGCCTTAACTATTTGTAACAGATCCAAATGTGCTCATACAGATTGGGCAGTAAAAATCTGGAATGACTATTTTTAAAGAGTTGGAATGTATTTGAAAAGTTAAATATGACTGAGTTTGGTGGGGACAGGTCTATAATCCAAGCTGATTTGAAGACTGAGGATTGCAAGTTGGATGTTGTGCCAGACATCATAGGCGCTATCTCAAAATGAAATTCAGGAAGGTACAATAGATACTGTGAAAGGGAAAGACACTGCTCAAAAGGAAAGAACTACTGGGATGGGGAAGAAGAGAAAAAAATATATATATATACACACACATACACACACAAGATAACTAAGATAATTGTACTACTGATTCTATTAGTTCATGAAAAGAAACTGCTTATATTGTTTGATTTGTTTTGCATGCCTGTATCTTGTAATATGAGCAACTGTTTCAAAGATAACAATATACAGTATAGTGGCCATTGTTAATTTCCTACCTTGTTTTGAAATCCTGTATTGTTTTTCTTGTTTTGCTTTCTTTTAATCTCTTTAAAATAAAAAAAAAAGCAAAGATAAATAACACATACTCTTTGCCAGGAGGGGAAAAAGGTAGAGCAGAGCATGGTGGCACAAGCCTATAATCCCAGCACTGGGGAGGTTGAGGAAGGAGGATCACCATGAGTTCAAGGCCAGCCTGAACTACAATAACAAGACCTTGTCTCAAAAATAAATAAAATAGAATTATAATTTTTTTGGGGTGCTGGGGATTGAATTCATGACCTTGCACGTGCTAGGCAGGTGCTTGTGCTGTTGAGCTATATGCCTGTGTAAAATAAAATTAAATTACCATTGCCGAAGCTGTAGCTCAGTGTTCTCTTGGTTTATGTTTCATTATCTCAAAAAAAAAAAAAAAAGTTACGTATGGAGGTTTGTGTTTGTATAGTATATATATTTGTATTTAGATATATTCTTCTGATTACTGTCATTGTAATGTGCTAGGCTATTACTTTAAATTGAAAATTAGTGCTTGATAATTATAGAATCTCAGATCTTTGATCTCATCTATCAAAGTAGTTTTTTTTTGCCTTTTTTTTTGCGGCACTAGGATCAAACTCACCAGGATTGAACTCAAAACCTCAAGCTTGCCAGACAGACACTTAAGCCACTGAGCCAAACTCCTCCTGGCCCTAGTTTTTTAAGGCAGGGTCACACTATGTAGCTCAGGCCAGCCTTGTGCTGGTGTTGTAGCCCAAGCCGGCCTTGAACTCACAACACTCCACCTACCTCAGCCTCCCAAATGCTGGGAGTGCTGGGATTAAAGGCATGCGCCACTACTCCGGGCTCCTAAAGTCGTTGTTCTTAATAATGCCTACATTTTCTTTCTTTGTTTCTTTTTTTCCTGATGTATACTTTGTTTCATTTTTTTAAAAAGAATAAAAGAAAACAATAAAATGGAACAAAGCAAAACAACAATATTGGAATTCAAAAACAAGACAGAAAGAAATCCCCCATAGTTGCGTTAGTGCATATTGTTTTCCTCTGAATAGATGCTCAGACTACCGACTTTAGACCTGCAAAGTCAGTCAGACAATTCAAGCATTAACTTGTTTTTTTACTTCGTTTACTGTCATTTCAGCCTATGTTTCTCTGAATCAGCAGGTGGGAGTGGGAGAGGTTGGGCATGGTGCTCTTGTCTCCCTGCCTTGGCACTGGTTGGCTCACAGGAGGGCACGGCTTGGTTTTTTGGTTCTCCCGACCCACAATTCCACCTACGTTTTCTGAGTGGGAAAATGGAAGCCGAAATACGTTAAATAACTTAGCAACTATTGCATAGTTACCATGATTCAAGAAGATCATATACTTAGAAATTGGACTGCATATGCAGTTTACTTACAGGTTATTGGATTTTTATGCTCATGAAGTCTGTTTGAAATAGCTACCTCCTCATCAGGGTAAATATTGGCAGACTTGAGGATTAAATTAGGGAAGGACAATGTGTGCTATCTAGTACATATAGTGTAAACATTTTAACATTTTAGTTTGGCATTCAATAAATACAGTACTTAACACATGGTTTGCTAAGATCTTTCTAGACTGGAAGTAAGCCACAATCACACTAATTCTCTTTCTCATGCAATTTATAATGACAATAAACATTTGGTAGTGGTTAAGTGCTATGAGTGAAAAGTAAAGCAGAGTTAGGGATAATAATGGGTCAGGTTATGTTGCTGTCCTAGGGAACGTAGTTACGGAAGATTGAGTGATAAGGTGACTTTACAGCAGAAATCTAAAGGAAGTAAGAATAAACTCCATGTATAGATGTCTGGAACTTGCAGGGAGAGGCAGTAGAAAATATAAAGAGTGGTAAGTTTGAGGAATAGCAGGAAACTGAGCTCAAGGGTAGCGTCTCAATCACCGAAGTCAAATGTAAGCACTGTGTCATACAGATTGTAAAGGATCAGAGTTGTGTTAGTAGAGAGAATGCAAGTAACATGAGATTATTGCCTTAAAACTTGCTGAAAAAATACTTCATTCCTACTAAATGTGATCTGATGCTACTTAGTATTTTTGTACTCTCACCGCTATGTAGAGTTTTATAGATTTTGATAGCTGGTAGTTTTTCTGTCCTTCCTGCCAGTGACAGGAACGTTTAAAAACAATCACTGTGGATAGGTGCTTCCATCTCAGTAACTCCTATAACTCTTTCTAAATGAATAATTGAAGTAACAGGATTTTGCCCTAGAAGTTTTATTTATTTATTTTTTAAAACCTCTGTTTTTCATTTATTTCTAGTGCTGGGGATTGTTCCTCGGCCTCATGTGATAGGCAGGGCTCTGTCACTGAGCTATATTCCCAGTCCTATTTGTTTCTTTGTTGTTTTTATTTTTGACCTTTAATTTTTCATTTTTGTTCCCTTTAGATTGTGAATCGGCACGGTCCTGAGGCAGACAGGCATTTACTACGCTGCCTATTCTCACATGTGGATTTCAGTGGCGATGGTAAAAGCAGTGGCAAAGATTTCCATCAGGTATTTGGGCCTTACTGTTTTTGACTACATTGCTGTATTTGTTCATTGAATTGCAATTTTGAGCATAATGAATGTAACAACATGTGCAAGATAGCATCCAGAAGTGATTATTAGCTGGATGACTAAAAGGGGTTGGGACATTTTCCCTCTTTCTTTCTGTCCCCTTCCCTACCTGACTGTAGACCATTACAACTGCCTGATTGAGGGCTAGGGTGCCAGGGCCAGACCTCTACCTAAAGCAAGCAGGAATGAGGATATCCTGCTTAAAAAGCTAGTACAGCTAGCTTGAATGCCTGGCCTGATTCTTAACCCTGTAACAACAGTTGGACATGATATTGTGTGTTATAGTAATCTTGGTCATGAATTTATATTTTGTGGAAGTTTTGACTTAAAACTTATTGCCAGTAGTCTCTCACTATATAGTTCAGGCTGGCCTTGAACTCATTACATAGCCCAGGCTGGTCTGAGACTCATGGTGATCCTCCTGCCTCAACCTCGCCAGTGCTGAGATTATAGGTGTGTGCCACCATGTCTGGTTTGCAGTTTGGTATTTATAAAGAGGTGACTATGTTAATATACTTTATAAGTAGTACATTGTACTTTAATGTTATGAGAACTTTTGCTGCTGTTATGTGAGGTAATACTAATGAAAATTCATTTTTATTCTTGAAGACTCAGTTTCTGATTCAGGAGTGTGCGTCGCTGATTACAAAGCCAAATTTTATTTCAACGTTGTCCTATGCCATTGATAACCCATTGCACTACCAGAAGGTTGGTACTATTTTTTCCTTAATAGTCCTCACTTGAGAATTTCTTATTAGGGTTGTAAAAAAGGCTCTAAAGGTTAGTTTTTGTTATTTGTTTGTTTCTTCTGATTTCTTGTTGTTTTTTGTTTTAATGTCATGTATCACCTTTAACTTTCTTTTTTTTAGTTGTTTTGGAGTATCTTACAGCTTACTGAGAAAATCAAGGCAGTTCATTTGATAATTAGAATTTTACTAAAACTGTATCTTGTGAAAACTTAAATGTTTTGGTCCATAGTTTTAGCATATGGCATACTGTTTGTAACAGTAGCACAGAATTGTATTGCTTTTACATAGTGCTATAATTGAGTGAATGTATAATTTTGAAAACTTTGAAAATTTGCGCATTTGTTTTAAAATAAAATTTGGTTTATTTCAGAGTTTAAAGCCTGCACCCCACTTATTTGCCCAGCTGAGTAAGGTTCTTAAGTTAAGTAAAGTACAAGAGGTAAGTGATTTATGTAAGCAAAATTAAATTTTTAATTTAATTTAATTTAATTTTATTTTTGGGGGAGTACTGGGGATCGAACTCACAACCTCGCATCTGCCAGGCAGGTGCTTAGGCCACTGAGCTAAATCCCCGGCCCTATTTTTTGAGACAGGGTCTCACTATGCAGTTCAGGCTGTCCTTGAACTTACTTTGTAGCCCCGGCTGGTCTTGAACTCACAATGATCCTCCTACCTCAGCCTCCCGAGTGCCAGGATTAAAGGCATGAGCCACCATGCCTGGATCAAAATTAAAATTTTAAAACAACACACCCTTTTGTGTGTGTGTTGGTGGTGAGTCGTTTGTTTTCTGTATTCTCTGTGTGTCTCTCTGTCTCTGTCTGTCTGTCTGTCTCTGTCTGTCTTTCTCCTTTCTGAGACTGGGTTCCACTATGCAGTTCAGACTGGCCTTGAACTCACAGTGACCCTCCTGCCTCAGCCTCCCACGTGCTGAAATTACAGACATGCACACCACACCCAGCTGTGTTTTTTCTTTTTAGACAGAGTCTCTGTGTAGTCTAGGCCAGGAATTTATTAGTACCCCAGGCTGGCCTGAAACTTCAAATTGTCTTACATCACCATCTCTAGTGCTGGGATCCCAGGCATGTGCTATGATATCTGATCCTAGCACAACTTTTTACAGCTTGTTCCTTTACATACTATTTCTGTGACTGTATATATTTGACTTGAGGAAAATCTTTGGAGAGAAACAGCTTTTGTTTGGTTTTGTCTTTTGAGACAGGTTCTTGCTATGTAATCCAGGGTATTCAAAACTTGCTTCTTTTTTTTTTTTTTTTTTTTTTTTGTTTGCAGCACTGGGGCTTGAACTCACAACCTCGTGCCTGCCAGGACAGGCGCTTAAGGCACTGAGCCAAACTCCCGGCCCTAGTGTTTTGAGGCAGGGTCGCACTATGTAGCTCAGGCCAGCCTTGTGCTCGCGTTGTAGCCCAAGCCGGCCTCGAACTCACAACGCTCTGCCTACCTCAGCCTCCCGAATGCTGGGATTAAAGGCGTGCGCCACCACGCCTGGCTCAAAACTTGCTTCTGTAGCCCAGATTGTCTTTGAACTCTCTCAATCCTCCTGCTTCAGCCTCCTTAGTGTTGGGGTTACAGACATGTGTCATCATGCTCTGCAAATTACAGCATTTTATTTAAAAAGAAAAACAGAGCTATTACACTGGTTAATATGACTACCTCTTGTTTCAGGTAATTTTTGGTCTTGCCCTCTTGAATTCTTCCAGTTCAGATCTCAGAGGTTTTGGTAAGTTGCTTTTCCCTTTACAGTATGATGCTCTAAGATTAATATTTTGTAGTATCCATCTGTGGAATAAAAACATAAAATTTACCCTTATAACCATTCCTAAGCATACTGTTGTCTGTATTCACATTGTTGTAAGAGATATCAGGAATCTTTTTCATCTTGTAAAACTCCTGTTAGTCAGCTCCTGGCAGTTAAATCTCTTTATACTCATCAAATAGAACTGTAAAAGCATTAGAGAGACAGTTTGTGAGTGAAAAGGGTGATCATCTGTGTTTTGATGGTGTATGACTTTTTACTGACTATGGTACAAAAATAACTTAATTTTTGGTTTACTTGACTTCTAGCTGCTCAGTTTATAAAACAGAAGCTTCCGGATCTTCTGCGTTCTTACATTGACGCAGACGTTAGTGGAAATCAAGAAGGTGGCTTCCAAGATATAGCAATAGAGGTCCTACATCTCCTCCTCTCCCATCTCCTGTTTGGGCAGAAGGGAGCCTTTGGAGTTGGACAGGAACAGATAGACGCTTTTCTTAAGACACTGCGCAGAGGTAAGGAATTCTTCTTAGGCTCTTGTAACGTGTTTTATTTGGATATTGAAAAACACATTTTAAAAACTTTGAAAATGTAAGTGAAGGCAGTGATTTACTTTCTTGTCTCTTATGTTGTTAATCTTCTATGTAAGAGACTATTATCATTTAAAATATGGGAGTGGTAAAGCTTCATTAATGAACCAGTTAAAATGAGCATAGTTACAATATTTTTTTTTTCTAATGAGACTGATGAAGGATCTTGGCACTGAGCTGGCGTCTCATGGGTTTTTTTTTAAATTTTATATTTATATATTTATTTATTTTGGAGAAAAAAGAACACATTTATCGAGGACGAGGAGAGGAGCCCACAACTCATGGCGGGAGCTGGGCTTTTCTCCTCTCATCAGATGTTTTTTTAAAAATTATTTTTGAGACAGGCTGTTGCCAAGGAGTCCAGCCTGGGCTTGAACTTGGGATCTTCCCACTTCAGCCTCCCAAAACTCGGGTTATTGCTATGTGCCACCACACCTACCATCAGTAGTCTAAAATTCCAGTCACAGATGAGACTTGACATATTATCCTGCCCTTTTCCCTCTTAAAGAGACCATAGTGGGAGGCTGTTTCAGTTTTGAAAGTTGGTCATTTGATATTACTGCCTCAGCTACTGGCACTGTAATGTCAGGGTAAATCTTTATTGAGTTTTCCTCATTTTGGTGAGGAAATTACTCTTTCTAAAATAAATAAGTAGGGCTGGGCATGGTGACACATGCCTGTTATTCCAACACTCTGGGGAACTGAGGCAGAAGGATGGAGAGTTTGAGTCCAGCCTGAGCAATGTAGTTTGACCCTATCTTAAAATAGAACAAAGGGTTAGGGATGTAGCTCAATGCAGAAACTGTGAATTCAATCCCTCAGTACCAAAACAGACAAATGATGGAGTACCAACAGACTGTCTCACTGTTATTTTTATTTACTTATGATAATATGTAGTTAAATTGCAGACTCCATTAACTTTCTGAGTGATGGGAAGCTTTCTTTTTGTTGGTGAAATAGACACTGATATACCCTGAAAACTTCCAGTGCCTTCACTATATAGGAATTGATCATACTGTCGTAAAAATTTAGTAATTAGGATATGCATATTCAGTAGATATTGGATCTTAACTTAAAAAGTTAAATGTCTGCGGGTTAAAAACAGATTCAAAATTCTGAAACTGGTATGAAGTCATAATTGGGTTACCAGGTTGGAAAAATTAAGAAACCTTTGTTTTGAGTGTGAATTTGTGTTTCATGTATTGAGTGTGAATTTGTGGTTCACATGTTGGGTTTGGTGGCTTGAGTGGGGGTAATGTATAAAAGAAGATTGTTGGTTTTAAATCTGTATTGCAGTTGTATCTTTACTTCTCTTTTAGATTTTCCTCAAGAACGCTGTCCTGTGGTGCTTGCACCACTTTTATATCCTGAAAAACGGGACATTCTAATGGACAGGATCCTGCCTGATTCCGGAGGGGTAGCTAAGACCATGATGGAGAGCTCTTTAGCTGATTTCATGCAAGAAGTGGGCTATGGCTTTTGTGCAAGGTTGGTAGTAAGATATGTCAGATTTTTCATTATTTCTGTGCAAAATACGATGTAATTCTTTGGAATGAGTCCCTGAGATTCTTTAAATTTATCATCTTCTCAAATTTTTGCTTCTGTATTGTAGTCTTCCACATAACTAGTGTTGTTGGCTGCTGTAAATACCCCAAGAGTAAAAATTTCTCTTTATCCTCCATTTCTTAAATTTAGGAATCTAGGATTTCATGGTTTCCAGGAGAAGCATTTTGTAGCTTTTGGGTAGGAAGAGATAACTTTAGGCAAATATCTGTGTAATTTCTGTTAGTTTATGTTTAATCTTTAATTTCCTCCTCCCTACTCTATCCCTCAGTTTTCTTCACTATGGCTTTATCTCCTTCCTGTGAGTTTCCTTTTCTGCTTTTTTTGGTTGTTGTTGTTTTACCTTGCCTCTTACATGTTATTCTCGCCTGCCAGGGGTGCTAAAGAAAATTGTTTTACCTATTACTAACACTTACCTGCAGTATAGTAGGTGATCACTGATATTTTTTTTCCTGAGAGTAAGTTATTTAGGGTATTAATGCTAGTTTGTTCTCAGTTTCAGTGTAACTAAATGTTTTAAAATCCCTTATTACAAACCATATTCCCACTTACTGCAATGGTATATTTGTGAGTGCGTGACGTGCACTTTTAATTTTAGTTGAACTTTAAGGTGCAAAATGAAAAAGTTAAGATGCATTTAAGTAGATATTGGATCCTAAGTAGGTGACTTTACATAGTTACATACAAATAACAAGAGATCTTACTACTCTGCCTAGGTTGGTAAAACTAAGGATTTTGCAAAAAGGTTCATTTATTAACAGCATTTTTAGTTCTTTCTATTTGAGTGTGTTAGTATTTTCTTAAAGTTTTATTTTCATTCCAGTATTGAAGAATGTCGCAATATAATCATGCAGTTTGGTGTTCGGGAAGTTACAGCTGCCCAGGTTGCAAGGGTTTTGGGAATGATGGCTCGAACTCATTCAGGATTAACAGATGGTATTCCGTTACAGGTTTGTTGAGTTTAGCTATTTTACAAAGTGAATTAATGCTCTATTTTCTTTATTTTTTAAATGAAATTACAATATGATTAGTTGTCCTCTCAATTAGAGCTGAACACATTTGATTGGATTTATTTAATTCAAGTTTTACTTCTATAGAGTATCTCTGCCCCTGGCAGTGGGATCTGGAGTGATGGAAAAGATAAAAGTGATGGCGCACAGGCACACACGTGGAATGTGGAAGTCTTGATTGATGTTCTCAAAGAACTGGTGAGTTACATATAATCATGATTGGGGGGGGTTAAATTGTTCTCATTTTATTTTGTTTTTCACTCCCAGTCAGATTTTACTGGTACATTTCAGATACGCATAATGATCACATTCATCAGAGAATTTATACCTGAATATGGTGTAACTTATTTTTTATGATTTTTGATTCACAATATTTATATGGAATTGCCCAAAGCAAGCAGGTTTTTTTCTTTGATGGTTCTGTGGATTGTTGAACCCAGGGCCTTCCTTGCACATGCTAGGCAAATGCTCTGTCACTGAGTTACATCTCTAGCCAACAAAAAGCAAGCTTTTATAAATAAGATACATACCTGAGTAAGAGCAGAAGTTTTTTTTTTTTTTTCCCTCAATTTTTTGTTAGTATATTTTTGCAATATAGTAAAACATGCATCATGGGGAAATGGGAGAATTGGTACATACATGTGTTCATTTTGATCCTTTTTGCTTCTCCTTTCTCATCACTCTGACATCTCTAGATCCCATTCCTGCTCTTTCAAAGAACTGACTCTGATTCATTGATCCTTTGTTTTATTGTTTTAGTCTCAGTTTCATTAATTTCCACTCTGCTCTTTATAATTTCTTTCCTTTTATTAGTTTCAGATTTGAATTGTTGTTCTTCTAGGACTTTGAGATATGTTATTAGGTTATTTGGGATCACTCTATTCTTTTTATGTGCATTACAGCTATAACCTTCCCTTGAACTATTTTCATTGTGTCTCATACGTATGTTAGGTTTCCATTGTTGTTTGACTCTAGGAACATTATTTCTTTTATGTTTTCTGTGCTGCATTGATTGTTCAATAACATTACTTAATATCCACATGTTTGTGCAGTTTCTGTGCCTTTTGTGGTTTCTAGCTTCATTCCATCATGACCCACTAGTATGCAGGGAATTATTTCAGTTTTTTATCTTTAATTATGCATATTGTGTAGCCTAAAAGATGGGTAGTTTGGAAAAAGCTCTTGGGAAAAAATGTGTATTCTGTTTATGGTTGAAACAAGTTCATTTGTTCAGTGATGTAGTTTATCTCTGATGTTGATTTTGGGAGGGAGGAATCTAGTTGACCTAGTTGTGAGGGTGAGGTGTTGAAGACCCCGACATTGTATTTATCTGTTTTTTTTAAATCCAGTAGTAGTTTTATGAAATGGGCCGCACCAGATTTGGTGCATATTTACAATTACTAGCTTCCTGTTGCATTGTTCCCCTTTACCAGTACGTAATATTGACCATCTTTTGTCTCTTTGAACAGTTTTGACCTGAATTCTGCTGTGTCTAAAAATAGCTATTCCAAGGGCTGGGAGTTTGGCTCACTGACTTTAAGCGCCTGTCTGTGAGGCACGAGGTTGTGAGTTTGATCCCCGGTGCTGCAAAAATAAATAAATAAATCTAAAAAAAAAGCTTTTCCTTCAGTTTTTTTTTGTTTTTTTTTGAGACAAGATCTCACTATATGTAGTTTCAGACTGGCCTTGAGCTCACTATGTAGCCTACGCTGGCCTCAGACTTGATCCCCCTGCCTCAGCCTTTCAAGTCTCCTTGCTATGCAGCTTGCATGGTGTCTTGTCTTTTTTTTTTTTTTTTTTTTGCGGCCCACGCCGGCCTTGAACTCACAACGCTTCGCCTACCTCAGCCTCCTGAGTGCTGGGATTAAAGGCGTGTGCTACCATGCCTAGCTCTCTGTCTTGTCATTTTTAGGGTGTCACTGAATTCTGATTACTACATCTGCCTTGTTTTCTGTTTCTGACACTGTCCTCACATGGGTCAAGTGTGCCACCTAGCTTTTTTTTTTTTTTTTTTTTTTTTGGACTTTTTTCATACCATCTATCTCTGCTTGCTTGCTTTTCATACTAATTCTTTTCCAGAGTGGTCATTCGTGTCATATTAGCTTGCTTAACTCAGGTTATTGTTTTTTTGTGTAAGCTTATCTAAGATTTTGTTGATAAAATTCTTCATCTGTTTAATTCAATCTTTGAGCTTGTTAAACATTCTGTGCATTTGTCTCCCCCACCTCCCACCCACCGCAGCCCTACTGAACTCCTTTGTCATATATAAATAAATTTGGGGGGGCTTCTGTTTGAGACAGGGTCTCGCTATGCAGTTCAGGCTGGCCTTGAGCTTACGCTGTAGCCCAGACTGGTCTCGAACTTGAAATGATCCTCCTGCCTCAGCCTCCCGAGTGCTGGGATTACAGGCATGCACCACTATGTCCAGCTATCCTATACTGTATTATTTTAGGCTGTTTGTCACCTAGACATAGACAGATACGGTGGAGATGCACTCTAAAAAAAACTTTTTATGGAGCATGTGAAATAAATGGAGCTTGTGGTACTGGTAGCTTGGTGATTGAATGTGAAGGCCTATGACATTATACCATCGTAAATTTTATAAACAGTACACTTGGGCTATTTTAAATTTGTAAGAAAATATTTAATGAATTAACCTTAGTTTATTATAATTTTATAAATTTATTTTAAAATATTTTTTATTTTTGTAGTAACTGAACTTTTATTTTTTATTTATTTATTTATTTATTTATTTTTTGCGGCACCAGGGATCGAACTCACAACCTCGCACCTGCCAGGGCAGACGCTTAAGCCACTGAGCCAAACTCCTGGCCCTAGTTTTTTGAGGCAGGGTCGCACTATGTAGCTCAGGCTGGTCTTGCGCTCGCGTTGTAGCCCAAGCTGGCCTCGAACTCACAACGCTCCTCCTACCTCAGTCTCCCGAGCGCTGGGGTTAAAGGCGTGCGCCACCACGCCCGGCTCAGTAACTGAACTTTTAAAACAGAAACACATAGCCGATGCAGTGGAACACTGTTTGTAGTCCCAGTTATCCAGAAGGGTGAGATCAGACAATTGTTTGAGCCCAGGAGTTCAGGGCCAATCTGGGAAGCATAGCAAGACTCTGCCTCCAAAAGACAGTAATAAAATCCCAAATCCAAACCCATAAATACATTATATAGTGGCACAAAATTACTTTCTTGGACCTGGGATGTAGCTCAATGGTAGTGTTTTGTGTTGTGTGTGAAACCCTGGGTTCAGTCCTCAGTACTACAGACAGGTGGGGCATGGTTGCACACACCTATAGTCCCAGCACTCAACTGAGGCAGGGGGATTGCCAAGAGTTCGAGACCAGTCTGAAATACATAGTGAGACCTTGTCTCAAAAAAAAAAAAAATACAGAAAAACATTTTTGTGTTAGGCATGTTTATTAGTATTACAGTGTTTGCTTAGCATATGTATGGCTTCAGGTTCAATTCCTAGCACTACAGCACTTTTTATATTCTTTTTAAAGTTGTTGGTGGTGGTAGTGGTGGTTGTTAGAAACTAAAACACAGACATAGTAGCCTAGGTCTATATAGGATCAAGATCATTAACATTACTTTCTTCCACTTGTACTCTGTGTCCCACTAAAGAAGTCTTTGGGGGCAAAAACACACATGGAGCCGTTAGATTTTATGATGACACTGCCTTCTTCTGAATATCTCCTGAAAGCCTGGTAGAGTTTTCTTCAGAAAGTGTCACTCTTACCAAAAAAAAAAAAGTTCATAGTAATCTGTTGCTTCTTTTCATTATATATTTGCTTGTAAACACATAATATACCATGAATAGTCCTTTCTGTTAAGGGAAATGCCTGTGAGTTCATGTTTTGAAATATTTTTCTTTATGGTCCTGGAGATTGAATCTAGGACATCCTAAGAAAGTGTTTTATCAGTGCGCTGCATTGTCAGCCCTTTTATTTGTTTTAGGTTGTTTGTTTTTTTTTGTACTGGGGATCAAATTCATGACCTTGGCTTACCAGGCAAGCACTTGAGCCACTGAGCTAAATCACTGGCTCTTGTTTTTGGTTTTTTGAGACAAGGTCTCACTGTGTAGTCCAGACTGATTTTGAACTCACTATGTAGTCCTTGGTAGCCTTGAACTCATGGTGATCCTTGGCTTTATTTTTCTTTGAGACAGTCTCTCATAGGTTCCCCAGGCAGGCCTTAAAGTTGGAGTCCTTTTGCCCTAGTCTTCCATGTAGCATGCATCTCCATGCCTCTGCTCCCCCCTTTTTTTCTTAGTGGTACTGGAGATTGAACCCAGGGCTTTCACAGTGAGCTGCAGTACCTGCTTTCATTTTGAGATGTGGTCTTATTAAGTTGTTAAGTTTTTCTGGCTGGACTAGAACTTGAAATTCTTCTGCCTGAGCCTCCCAGATGCTGGAATTACAGGTGCATGCCACCATATCTGGCTTTGAAACTTTTTAAAGAGCTTTCTGGAATTTTAGGGAAAGTCTTCTAAACCTTTGGATACTTGTACTCCGGGATCAAACCCAGAGTCTTGTATATACTAAGCATGTATTGGGAGAATAGAGAAGCTACTAATGAGCTACTCCCCATCCAAGTAGAAGAGCTTGATTTCATCTCAGGATTAATTTGCTTCTTTGGATAAAGAATCAGTGTGCACATACTTGTTCATTACACTCAGAAATGCTTTTGTTTTTTTATTAGAACCCAAGTTTGAATTTCAAGGAAGTGACTTATGAATTGGACCATCCTGGATTTCAAATTCGTGATAGTAAAGGACTTCATAATGTTGTTTATGGTATCCAGAGAGGTTTAGGTATGGAAGTATTCCCAGTAGACTTCATTTATAGACCTTGGAAACATGCAGAAGGCCAGGTAAGTGAATAGTATTTAGCTACTGAAAGAGGAAATAAAATGAATCATTCTTTATATGTTGTCATGCACCCATTAATTGAAATACTGTAATAAAGTAGGATTTATTTTGCACAGCTCAGAAAAGCAGGGGTTGTCACAGTATTGAAAGAATATTATCACAGTTGTGCTACTAATGAGAGTTCTTTCAGGTACAGCAGTCAAGCTGTTTTTCCAGTAGTTTAATTATTTTTCTCTCAAAGGCTATCATGTTAATGCACCTTTGATTTTTCTGAATTGTCTGAGTTTTAAAGAGTTTGTCTTCCTAGTAACCCTGATACTAACCTATTGAAAATGTTTTGAATTTTAGCAACATTCACTGTAATTTATGGTAGTAAGGACTTTTTTTTTGGTTCCAGCTTTCCTTCATTCAACATTCCCTTATAAATCCAGAGATCTTCTGTTTTGCTGACTATCCTTGCCATACTGTTGCCACTGATATTCTGAAAGCACCACCAGAGGATGACAATCGAGAAATTGCCACATGGTAAATAGTCGCATCATACTTTTCTTTGAAAGGGTCATTTCTGAGCCGGGCGTGGTGGTGCACGCCTTTAATCCCAGCACTC
>RJWM01001460.1:0-98707 GCA_004363535.1 Dasyprocta punctata | reverse complement strand
TAGCAGCAGATTGTAATGGAATAGCATTTTTAATGAGTATGCTTTGTTGTTTTGTAGTGCTAGGGATGAAACGTAGACTTCACACATGCTAGGCAAATCTATCACTGAGCTATGCCAGTACCCTGCCTAGTCCTACTTGTTTTTTTTTTTTTTATTTTTTTTTTTTATTTTTATTTTTTTAAGGAGTTGGGAATCAAGCTCAGGACCTTGTGGGTTTTTCTTGTTTGTTTGTTTGTTTTTTGTCTTTTTTGAGACAGGGTCTCACTGTGTGGTTCAGGCTGGCCTTGGGCTTGCTTTGTAGCCCAGGCTGGTCTCGAACTTGGAATGATCCTCCTGCCTCAGTCTCTTGAGTGCTGGGATTACAGGAGTGTGCCACCATGCCTGCCTGGCTCATCATCTCCTTTTCTAATATTTCAAATCAATTTTAAAAATCTGGAAACTAATCTAGGAGAGACCCCCGTGTTTTTATCTATACAACCATAAGGGGAGAGGGCAAGAAGAGCTGGACAAGATGTTATTTGTGGTCTTTTTAGTTTTTACCTTCTATGATTCTATTTAGGAATCCTGAAAAGAAAAAGTAATTGCATAGGCAAGTACGTAAAAAATTCAATAAAAGCATTAATTCTTACTTTTCCCACAGCATAGTAATCAGAAATTCTTAGAGACCAAATGATAGTCTTAAGTGAAAAATGAACTTAGGTCTCCAGCAGCAATTCTAAGAATGATAGAAGCCAAATAGTTCATGAAGGTACACATTTTAATTAAGACAGTGATTATTAATTTCTTTTTTTTACCAATATAAACTTTTAAATTTGTTAATGACAGATCAGACCAGGCATAGAAAACTTCACTGTTGGATTAAAATTTCTTTAATTTTGCTTACTGGCTTAAGTGCCTGCTTGGCAGGCGTGAGGTTGTGAGTTCGATCCCCAGTACTGGGGGTGAAAAAATTTTTTTCCTTTAATTTTGTTTTGATTTTTATGGAGCTTTATTTTTATTTATTTATTTATTTTTGTTGTTGTTGTTGTTTTTGGTACCAGGGATCAGAGTTGACCTCACACTTGCCAGGCAGACGCTTATGCCACTGAGCTAAATCCCAGTCCTTTTTTGTTTTTTTTATTGTTAATTTTTAACAATGCATGTTTGCAGTACATAATGATTACATTAATTGTAGGGAATTGATACATGTACATCACACATCTCAATTTTTTTCACACTTCCAGTCCTCTTTTGTTTTGCCAGTATCAGATTCTTTTATCTTCTAAGACCATATCAAGTTAATTATTACATATACTGATTAACAAGCAAACTAGTAGGCCAAAAACCATGAAACACATAAAGCAGTTATCTAAATCAAGAACATTTTCAGAAATTAGTTTTTCTAAATTCACTTCCAGTTATCAGAAGGAATGGCCCTCTCTTCCCATGTATAGATTAGGTTCTTCTTGGTGCTCCTTGTCCAGTGATTCCTTTAGGAATGTGAGGTTATGATGGTGAAGGTACTTTCATAATTGTTGGCATCACACATGGCTGCAAGAAGGAGGATGGCCTTTGTTGTTTGCAGAGGTATCTACATAAGTTTTATTAGCTTATTTATAACTCGGCAGCCCTTTGTATCTGTGGGTTCCACATCAACAGATTTAGCTAACTATGAGTCCAGAATAATTGGAAAAATAAAGTAGTATCAGTACTGCTCATGTCCACTTTATTATTGTTCTATAAGTAATACAGTGTATGATTTACCAGGCGTTTAGATTGAAGCAGGTATTACAAATCAAGAGATGAAGTCTTGAGTGAATATGCATAGGTTTTACATCATTTTATACGTGGACTTGGAATCCTTGGATTTGCTACTTGGGAGAGTCCTGGAACCATCTCCAGTGGGTAATAAGAAACCAACTTCCAGGATACTTCCATCATTGAACATATCAGAGCAGTTTAAAGCCCTTTAGATAATGCCAGATTTTCTGAGGTGTAAAGGTTTATAAGCTGGGTATGGTGGCACATACCTATGTTCCCAGCAGTCCAACTAAGGCAGGAAGATCATTGAATTTGAGGGCAGCCTGTAATACATAGTGAGAGCCCGTCTCCAAAGAAACAAACAAACAAAAAGATTGTACATTTTTCTCTTTAAAAATTTAAGTATACTGGGGGTGGTGGCACTCACCTGTAATCTTAGGACTCTAGGTGGTTGTGGCAGGAGGATCACAAATTAGAGGCCAAGAAAAATGTAGCTTTGTTGGATCATGTAATATCCAATATTAGATGCAATTTAACAGTTAAGCTCTCTTTAGCCGGAGGCGGTGGCACATCCTTGTAATCCCAGCACTAGAGAGGCTGAGGCAGGAGTATTGATGTAAATTTGAGGCCCATTTGGACTACATAGTGAGATCTCGTCTTAAAAAACACAACATGAGAACATGTTAGTCCCCCTTTCCCCCCAGTACATACTGCTGGATACTGATGTTTAGTAAAATTTCTTTGCCTGTTGAGTTATAGAAAGTAGTGCTTAGTTGTAGAATATGTTGTATTTTTAATATCTGATGTGTAACAGAATGGACAATAATAAAATAGTGATCCTAAAGAAAAAATATGGCAGAAAAAAAACTGTAAGCACAGCCTTATTTTTGTTGTTGCTATTGTTTTTGTCTTTTGAGACAGGGTCTGCTGTTTAGTTTTGGCTGGCCTTTCAACTTACAGTGTAGCTCAGGCTTGCAGCAGTCCTCCTGCCTTAGCCTCCCAAGTGCTGGGATTACAGGCATACACCACCTTGTCTGACAGAATACTTGTAATTCTTTTTTTTTTTTTTTTTTTTTTTTTTTTTTTGTGGCACCAAGGGATTGAACTCACAACCTCACACCTGCCAGACAGGTGCTTCAGCCACTGAGCCAAACTCCTGGCCCTAGGTTTTTGAGGCAGGGTTGCAGTATGTAGCTCAGGCCAGCCTTGTACTCACCTTATAGCACAAGCTGGCCTTGAACTCACAACGCTCCTCCTACCTCAGCCTCCTGAATGCTGGGATTAAAGGTGTGCCCCTCCACACCCGGCAATACTTATAATTCTTGAGCCTCCCAGAAATTGAAAGCTGAACACAGCAAGTTAAGTCTCAATGAAAACAAAGAACCAAAACTCCGAAAAACACAAATTTAAGCCCGACTTGGGCAACTTTGGGACTTAGCAAGGACCAGTTCCAAACAAAAATATTTTGAAGGCCTGGGTTCCACCCAGGTGCCACCTAAAAAAAAAAAAAAAAAGTAAAATATTTAACGTCTTAGGTTTTACTGACAGGCAAGAGTCTCTGTAGCAACTGTTCAACTCTGGTAGCATAATAAGCAATATGGGTGGGGTGGCCTGAAGCATTATTTACAAAAACAGGCAGTGGTTGAGATTTGGCTTTTGGATATAGTTTGCTAACCTCTATTCTGAAAGTTTGACCCAAGTAGTAGTTTGTTCTAGAGTGTGTTCTTTCCCCAGTCTTAACTAACATTGCATTTTCAAGGTTTTAAAAAAATTTTTTTCTGTTACTTCCTATTTATAGTCATATTTCTTCACTTTATTGTATTGTATTTTTCTTTTTTTGGTCCTGGAGATGGAACTCCATGCCTATCTATTGAGATACTTCTCTGGCTCTCTTTATTTTATTTTATTTTAATTTATTTTATTTTATTTTATTTTATTTTATTTTGAAAAGGGTCTCTGAATGGCCCAGGGTGGCCCGAAACTCATGATCTTTTCTGTCTCAGTCTCCTGAGTGCTGGCATTACAGGTACCCAGTACCACACGTGGTACTTTCATTTCATTTTGACAGATAAAAAGGCCTCTTACTGTTTTATAAAAGTGAAATGTCACTATCGCATTTAAGAAGTAATAGTTTCATATTATAACTAACTGTGTTGATGTTTCCCTAATTGGCTTAAAAATGTCTTTTATGGTTTCTGTAATTTATATTCTTAGACAATGACCACATAATTTCTTTAATATTTTCTCTCTCATTTTTTGTCATTCATACACATCATTTGTTCCCTAGTTTGCCCTGGGTTTGAGCTGTTTTGTTTCCAGTGGTGGTTAGTTTGTCCTCTGCCCCTTGTCTGTGATAGACTGAGGTTTCAGTTAGAGTCTGAGGCTTGATTAAATTCAGCTGTGTGTTACTAGAGTTAAGCATGAAGGCTGTTTTTGGTAGAAATTTTACTATGTGTAAATTCTGTTCACTGTGTTTATTTATGTTTTCAGACCCCACTCCTACCCTATCATAAAAATCTCCTTGGTCAGGGTTATCTATAATCATACACATGTTCAGTGATTTACTACTATCCCTCATCAGTTATGGCCTGTTCGAATTGCCTTTAACAATTAACTAGAAGTATAACAATCTTTCTTTTTCTTTTTGGTGCTGGAGATTGAACTGTGGGCCTCCTGTGTTACAGGCAGGCATTCTACCACAGAGCTATATTCCCCAACCCCAACATACACTTTTGAGATAAAGAGAAATAATGCAAATATTTCTCAAGGCTCAGGGTAGCTTACAGATCATGCTTGCCTAGCATATGTGAGGCCCTGAATTTGATCCTTACCAACCACAAAAACTTTACAGAAAAAAAAGTTTTTATACAGTTATTTTCATTGATAGAACATCTTTTATTTTCATATAGGAAGAGCTTGGATTTGATTGAATCTCTGCTGAGGCTTGCAGAGGTCGGGCAGTATGAGCAAGTCAAACAACTCTTCAGCTTCCCTATCAAACACTGTCCAGACATGCTGGTATTGGCCTTACTACAAATCAACACCTCCTGGCATACCTTGCGCCATGAACTCATTTCCACTCTGATGCCAATCTTCCTTGGAAATCATCCTAACTCTGCTATTATTTTGCACTATGCATGGCATGGACAGGTAAGACATAACCATCTGTTAATCATTATCTAAATTATTAAAATTATTTGGAGTCTTAAAATTATAGAAATGAAAAATAATTAGCCTTAGTTTCATGCCATTTAGCTAGTTTCTCCTTTTCTAGAGATGCAGGTCACATGGTAGACTTAACAGTTTATAAAATGTTGAAACAACATTAAGCCAACTGTGTAAGGCTGACTTATGCCATTCTAATTGTGACTGAGGTAGAAAGGGCAGGCTAAAAGGAACTGTTTCTCCTCACTCCTAGCTGAATGTTTATTCCAATTGAACCATCTGCCACTCTGGGACAGTTAACTGGAATATGATATAGCAGTGGGAACACTCTTGCTATAATTTCTCTGAGAAATACTGAGGTCAATTTGTTTGTTGATATGCTTCAACTGCAAAGGTTAGCTCAGAAACAGAGTATCTGCTAGAAATTTGAATAAATAACTTAAAATATGAACTTGCTTTTATGTGGAAATAGCTAGATTGAGAACTGTATACAAACTTCACTCAAAATACTGATCAGTTGTCTTAAATTTACTTCTAGATTGGTATTTGGTATATAATTGTATTTCTTTATGTAATTCTATTTGCAGTATTAGGGATTAAGCCTGAGAGTACTGAGCTGTATCTCCCTTCTTAAAATTACTGAGCTATATCTCCCTTCTTAAAATTTTAAAATTTTGAGATACCACCAGCAACCCACTAAGTTGCCCATGCTGGGCTTGAACTCATGGTTCTCTTGCCTCTGTTTCCCAAATACCTGGGAATATAGGCATGTACCACTGCAGGTGACTATAATATGCTTTTGGTGTAGGCTCATGTTCATTCACATCATGTCATATCATACTGTGTCTTATTTTTGTGTTTGAAAATGAATTAGCGGACTTATACAGAAAACGTTTTATAGCTAGGAATGGTGGCACGTGGCTGCGCTCAGACTGAGGCAGAATGATAGCCCTTTCATGCCACCCTGGGCTACATTGTGAGTTCAGTGCCAACTTGAATTACAGGCTGAGATCTTGTCTCCAAAAAAAAAGAAAAAGAATTAGTTTTGTGAATGATTTGTTTAGATGTAGGAGCCACTTACTTAGATGATGTTCAAGTAATTTTGCTTTTGTTTTTGTAAGTGCATAGTGTTTGCATTGAGGTATGTGATGTTTGTTTACATTGCAAGTAAAATTCACCACACATTTGTAATTCTGCTTATCAGAACTGTTTCCATTTAACCTTCCCCCTCTTTTCCTTAGGGACAGTCTCCCTCGATTCGCCAGCTTATCATGCATGCGATGGCCGAATGGTACATGAGAGGGGAG
The DNA here is from genome assembly GCA_004363535.1 of Dasyprocta punctata. NCBI lineage: Eukaryota > Metazoa > Chordata > Mammalia > Rodentia > Dasyproctidae > Dasyprocta > Dasyprocta punctata. Next base: position 92,495 of record RJWM01001460.1, on the reverse strand, counting down.
CAGTATGACCAGGCCAAATTGTCTCGAATACTTGATGTGGCCCAGGACTTGAAGGTGACTGACTTCAGAGGGATAGAATGGCACTGGCTTAATAATGATAAAAAAGTAAATTTTCTGTAACATAGGTGCCTCAGTAATTCACATGTAACTAGGTAGTACAGTGAGTTGAAATTTAGAATTTTGCCTTGTAATTTGAATGGATGGAAAGGATAGTAGGTTTAGATATGCTAAATATATTTTGGTCCTCTGTGTATTGTGAGGCTATTTTAAAGCAAGTGATGATTGAACTTTTCTCATAAGCAATCTGTGAGATCCAGTTTTGGAGAAAATAGGTAACATTTCTACCCTTTATTCAATTTATTTGGACAAATAACTTCTTGCAAATAATTTGACTACATATCATTAATCACAAGATGTATTAGTTAGGTAAGTGGTGGCAAACCTTTTAGAGCTTTCAGGGGTACAAATGGCCTGCTGTAGCATGTGTGCCATAGGTTTAGTACCAGTGGTATAGGTGATATAACTGTGCTTACGTTAGAGTTCGGTCTGCAGTTGAACTATTCAAGATGGGTGTGGATCATTAATTATGCTTTGAATCTTTGCTTTAAGTTTTAATTATATGAAAAAACAGGGTTAAGTTTATGTTGAAAGTAGTCATGAGCTCAGTTTACATGACATTAAATCAGGATCAATATTACCACTCGATGTGTTAAATAAGGTATTTATTAAAAAATTGAAGCCCCTTTCCCTAATTGTGACCAAAATACTACTACCAGTATGTTTTACTTTTTCTGTGAAAAGAATATACAAAGTAGGCTACAAAAATAGTTACTTACTGATTGACTTGTAGTTTCTAATACTTTTTTTTTCTTTAGGCCTTGTCAATGCTGCTAAATGGTACTCCATTTGCCTTTGTTATCGACCTTGCTGCACTTGCCTCTCGTCGTGAATACCTCAAACTTGACAAGTGGCTCACAGATAAAATTCGAGAACATGGGGTAAGCAGCATTTGTCCTTTTATTTCTGCTTTGAAGTGTTTCTTTGGCTAAAGTACTAAAGGAACGGCCTCCCTGTTGTGGTGGGCGTGGAAACTGGGACTTGGTACATGCCAGGCAAGATCTCTATCATTGAGCCAGAACTCCAAGAAAAAGCTTTTAAGATAGCAAAATGTCATTTTTTCTAGATTTTAGTCACAGTGCTTAGTTATCTTTAATCTTAAAGGAATTAACACCAGTTTCACACAGAAACATTCACTTTTTCAGGAGCCTTTTATACAAGCGTGCATGACTTTTTTAAAGAGACGGTGCCCTTCTATTTTGGGCGGACTTGCCCCAGAGAAAGATCAACCCAAAAGTGCTCAGCTTCCTCCTGAAACTCTGGCAACAATGTTGGCTTGTCTACAGGCTTGTGCAGGGTAAGAACATCATTTTAGAAAATGACTACTTAATATTGGAATTGTGTTGTTACCTGTTGATTTGGAGATGTAAGGCACTGAATGAAAGTGACAGCAATTTATGGCAATCAAAAGTGATTTTTATTTCCGAATTAGTATATTCCTTAGCATGAATATTAGATGTATTTGATTGTTGATTGACTTACTTACTTTTGGGTTTTTTTTTGAGACAGAGTCTCACTATGTTGCCCAGGCTGGCCTTGAACTCTTGGCTAGCCTCAGCAGTCCTCCTATCTCAGCCTTCAAGTGCAAGGATTCCAGGCATGTGTCACTATGCCAGGCTTAACCCCCAACCATTTTTGTATTTTTTATTTTAAGAGAGAGTTCACTAAAGTTGCCCAGACAAGACTTGGACTTGCTATTCTCCTGCCTTAGCCTCCCAAAGTGCTGATATTCATGGTGTTCACCACCATGCCTGGTTTTGTTGCTAATTTTCTGAGGAAAATAGGTAGTGTGACCCCATGCTGCTACCTGTGGATTTTTTTCATAGGTTATCCTTCATCAGATTGAGGACGTTCTTGTGTCTTCCAGTTCCATGTTGAGTGATTTACTCCCATTCTTCCCTTTGGTTTGTTGAGGGAGAGTCTCACTGTGTAGTTCAGGCTGGCCTGGAACTTGTAGTGAGCTCAGGCTGTCCTCAAACTCAAGATTCTCCTGCCTTAGCCTCCCAAAAACTGGTCTTAGGGGCATGTGCCACCACGGTTGGCTTGAGTGATTTATTTCAAAAAGGTTTTGTCAGAGATCTTTAGTCCATGTATTGAGATGATTGTTTAGTTTTTTTCTACCCATTCTTTTGATAGGTGATGTATTATATTAATTGGTTTTTCAGATGTTAGACCTTGCATTTTTTGGATAAAATCTCAGTCATTCTGTGTGTGCATATACAGGTGTTTTTTTTTTTTTTTTTTTTTTTTTTTTTTTTTTTTTTTTTTTTTTTTTTTTTTTTTTTTTTTTTTTTAACTTCTTATGTTGGGAATTGAACCCAGGTCCTCCCACATGCTAGGCAAGTGCTCTACCACTGAGCTGCATGTCCAGCTCTGAACCTGGGGCTCTGCAAAGAGCTTCATCCCCAGTCCATTTTTGGGATTGGGTCTCTTTCAGTTTCTCAGCCTACACTCAAACTTGGTGTTCTTCCTCTGTGAGGCTCCTGAATAGCTGGGATTACAGCCATGCACTACCACACATGGTTATTGTTTACTTTTTCCATATTTGTCTACTTGTGATACTTGGATAGTGCAGGCCTCATGGAATGAATTCTTCATAGGTGTTCTCATTCTTGAGTTCAAGCAGTCCTCCTAACTCTGCCTACCAACCAGCTGGGACTGGAACCACCAACCACTGTGCTCAGTTCTACTTTACTTCGTAATGGCAACAGTAAAATTTTGTTTTGGCCAGGGAGAGGAGATACAAGACTGTATCTTATATCTTCAATGTGAAGTAAACATCCTTTGTGACATTTTAGACTTCAGTCAGTGACATTCTTATGTGCTTGCTAAATGTAATTGCCGACTGCATATGTATGGCAACATTTATATAGTTAATAAGTATGCTTTTTCTATGATTCATTAGTATTAGAATGGGTGTAATTTTGTTGATATGCCAATATTAGAAATCCTGTTGTTGATAGGTGCAAAGGGGCAGGATGTGGCAGGCTTTAGCTGTGTGTTCTTAGCAAGTCTTCTATTAGAAAATTGGACTGATTTATTTAAATGTTCTAGGAAATAGTCTGTTTCTTTCTCTTTCTTTTTAGGAGTGTTTCTCAGGAGTTATCAGAGACTATCCTCACTATGGTAGCCAACTGCAGTAATGTTATGAATAAGGCCAGACAGCCACCGCCTGGAGTTATGCCAAAAGGACGCCCTCCTAGTGCTAGCAGCTTAGATGCCATTTCTCCTGTTCAGGTAAGTGACTGCTGTAATTGCTATATCTGTATTTATTCATAGAGTCAGAACAGATTAAGTTTCTGCATCATCATTAATAAATTGAATTTATTACATTTTAGATATATGTGCATGTATATAGCATCCACTTAGATTTTAAAGGTCATCCATAAATAGGCATTGTAGAGAATAGATTTTAAATCATCAAATAGAACACGATTGAGGAAAGATAACAAAGCCACTTATTTAGGTAAATGAAAGGGATGTCTTTTTAAAGTAAGTATTGCTGAGCGTAGTGGCACACGCCTGTCATCCCAACGGGAGGCTGAGGCAGAAGGAATATCATGAGTCTGAGGCCAGCCTGGGCTTTATAGTGAGAGACCCTACCTTAAAAAAAAAAAAAAAGTATTACCCTTTTGAGAAATAAGCACTGCCTTTGAACCTAACGTGTCTTGTTTGTAGCTTTACGGGCCAAGCAACAGTGCTTAGAGCATAATGACTTGTCATAACTGGGGCTTTTCAGCTCTCAACTAAACGGTTCTTTTAAAGACAAGGTACATTTAAGTTACTCCCTGACATTAACCATTCCCTTCTCTTTGGGAGCAACACATTTCACTTTTCTTTCCAGCTGCATTGAATGACTGAGGCTTAAGGGAAAAAAGCACTTTCTGATTCTTCAGTGGCTTTTATAAAAGGCATTTGCGTATCATTTTCTATAGTCATGAAGGGATGAAGTAGTGCCACAAACTAAGAAACCTGCAAGTTCCTTTAGTAGATATTGTTAAAATCTTTTGATGAATAAATAGCATACCTTGTTTTTGTTTTTAAAATCAGAGACTATCTCCCCCAGTGCTGAAGATTCTCAAATTTTGACTATTCATGTGTTTTGACTAGATGATTGATTGCTAATTTGTAATGTTTTTACTTTTTGAAAAATGATTGTATTTTAAAGTGATTTACCAAAAGTTGAAGTTACCTAATGTAATCTCTGCTCTGTGTCATTACTAAATGTTTAGTAGTACAGCAACAGAGAATTTCATTGTGTTTTTTCTTTGAAGTTTTGTAGCCCTCACCTATGACCATGTTCTTTTTGGCCGGAATTAACTGTTTAAACCTATTCCTTATGAGCTACAGTGTGAAAGAATGACTGGCACAGAACTGAGGATGTAGCTCAGTGATAGAGTTCTTATTTAGTATTCATGAGGTCCTGAGTTGTAAGCCCCACTCCCAGTGGAAAAAAAGGCTGGCACATTTGATACTGGAATACCTTCATGATGCTGTGATTATAGAGGTTTACTAATAGTATAAAGGTTTAGAGGTTTGTGTCATGTCTGTCTTTCCTTGAAATATATTTAATACATTTTCTTTTTTTTTTTTTTAAAGATTGACCCTCTTGCTGGAATGGCATCTCTTAGTATAGGTGGCTCAGCTGCCCCTCACACACAGAGTATGCAAGGTTTCCCTCCAAATTTGGGTTCCGCATTCAGTACCCCTCAGTCACCAGCAAAAGCATTTCCACCTCTCTCAACCCCGAATCAGACCACTGCATTCAGTGGTATTGGAGGACTTTCATCACAGCTTCCAGGTAAGAAAGAATTTGGTAGTGTTATACTTGTAAATTCATTCATTGTTACTTAGAGTATGATCCAGTAGTTTGGATTGACTGTGACAACAGGGTGCTCTTAAGTGAAGCATCAACCAACATCCCAACTTGGGAAGAAAAAAATTATACTGTTATTACATTCAGTTATTTAGCCTAATTGGAATAAAGAATTACAAAGAATTAAAGGATATTTATAGTGCAAAATTTGTTGAGCTGTAGTCCATCATACTTTTTTTGTTTGTTGGTGGTTTTTTTGTTTCTGTTTTTGAGACAGGGTTTTGCTGTGTGGTTTAGGCTAGCTTTACACTCACTATTTTGGCCAGGCTGGCCTCAAACTCACTGGTGATACTTTTGCCTCAGTTTCCTGAGTGCTTGGATTACAGGTGTGCCCCACCACACCCGGTTAACCATCATATATTTTAAAGGCTTAGATCTAGAACTCTTTTATGAAATCACTCCAGGTTCATACAGTGTAATGAAGGTAGAAACTGTTGTGTATATATATATGCAGGCAAATGTTCTGCCTGCCTCAGTGTACCTCACCTACCTTGAGAGTAGTTATTAAATTCCTAAAACTTTCAGGTTTTTTTTCCCCCCAAAATATTTTGACTTGCAGCTTTACAATGATGGTTGCATTTTTTGACAGTAAGCACTTAATTTCTTATGAGTCTTTTATACTGTTTAATTCATAAATTAAGTTACTAAAACTTATGGACCAAAATGTTGTCCCAACTTCGTATTCTGTAACAATGCCACTATGTAGTTACCGACCTGCAAAGATGATTGTAAGACTTTTTTTATTATTTATTTCTTGGCCTGAGTCAATGATAGCATTAATTTTTTTTTTTTTTGTACCATGAATCGAACTCACCACCTCGTGCCTGCCAGGCAGGTACTTACACCACTAAGCTAAATCCCGGGCTAGCATGAAAATTTCTAATTTAATCACTACGATATGCAAGTCAGCTGCTCTTACTTTGACTACCTTGAGTATACTGGTATGTGTTTTAGGGTGTATACTTTAAAATCCTGCATTTCCAAGAACTAAATCCTGAAGAAATTTGTCATTATCCATTTTATCTATTTTTAATAGTTTAGATCGTATGTAAAATCAAATAGATATCCATAGGGAGTTAACAAACAACCTGACTTTTTAAAATAAGGATTCACACTTGAGATGCTTATAAAGTCAAGAATATGAGTAATGATAGAACTCCTGGCTGCCATCATTCTCTCTAGTAGGTGGTCTTGGCACAGGCAGCCTGACTGGTATAGGAACTGGGGCTCTTGGACTCCCTGCAGTGAATAGCGACCCTTTTGTACAGAGGAAACTGGGCACCTCTGGACTGAACCAGCCTACATTCCAGCAGAGTAAGATGAAACCTTGTAAGTGGTAGTGTTGTCTGTGATTGTGAAGTGTGACTGCACATAAAAATCTGTATTGTTTGTCTAACTTGTTCCTAGTGTTACATGGGCAAAAACATTGACTTAATATATTGGTAGTAGAGCTGTGTGTTGTATATCCTTGATCAATGATTATACATGAATTATTAAAATAAAAATGAGAGTTGTCACTCACCTTTGCTTTGGCTTGCCAAAACAAAGTGATGTTTAATGAGAGGAAGCATCCTTTGGGTATTACCCTGAAAGTAGGTATAGGGGGAAAAAAACAAAACAAAACAAAAAAACAATTTCCCTTTTATTCTAGTATTTTCCTAATGTGGGCTTTTAATAAGCCAGGTACAGCCATGAGAATTTCAGAGAATCCTTTTCAGTTTTGTTGACTATAGAGCAAATACATATTCATGTATTTTGTAACTATATAGCTTTATAAAACATCTGGTCTTACGATATATTTAATGTACATATGTAATAATCAGGATGGAATTTAAAACTGATGTTGAAAATTTTACTTCCTTAGAATTATCATCCAAAAGTCAGAGAAGTCATTTTTGTAAATCCACAGGTGCTGGGTGTGGTGGCGAACGTCTGTAATCCTAGCACTTGGGAGGCTGAGGCAGGAGGACTGCTGTGAGTTCAGTAGCAGCCTAGATTACATAGTGAGTTCAAGGCCAGGCTGAACTACATAGCAAGACATTGCCTCAAAATTAATCAATTCATAGATATAATTAAATTACATGTTTTTCTGATCATTGGGACTAAATATTTATGATAGAAGAATTGAAAGTATATCAGCTGGCTTGAAAAATACTAGTGTGAAAGACTTGTCTGAATGTTACGTTTTGTAGCATGCTTTGTGTTTATATCAGTGTCTCGTGCACATGCATTGATAACTTTATATGCTTTTTATAGTCAAGTAACAAAGACTAACATTGAACAGATTGTATTACAGGTGTGTTAGGAGTTTGAGTTGAGTGAACTTTTGTGTTGTTGTAAGTCCTGATGAAAATATGATAGAACCATATAAAGCACTGTATCAAAAATCTTCTATGGACAGCACCTTGCTATTGAAACTTAACCACTTAGTGCTTTCTTAAGATTGTGTTTTCCCTGTAAAGCTAGAACTTTAAAGGTCTCTTTGGCTATATGTTATGGGGCTGTTGAAGAAGGGCTTACATGCCTACTGATTGCTGTTTTGTTTCCAATAGCGGACTTGTCTCAGGTGTGGCCAGAGGCAAATCAGCACTTTAGTAAAGAGATAGATGATGAAGCAAATAGCTATTTCCAGCGAATATATAATCACCCACCACATCCTACCATGTCTGTTGATGAGGTAAGTCTCAGGATGATTTGTTTAGGCAAATCCGTGTTGTGTTTGTCATTTTGTTTTGTTCTGTTTTGTTTTGTTGTTGAGGATCTCACCATTTTGCCTGGGTGGTCTCAAGTGATACTCCTGTATCAGTTTCCTGAGTACTTGGGATAGACATTTATCACCATGTCTACCTAGACATGCCCTTTTCAATGTTTTTAGAAATCCAGGGCAAAGTGTTTTGATAGCTCTGTATATCTTTTAAAATCTTAATATTTGTCTTATACTCCACTTATGAGTGTTTTGCTTAAGTCTACTATTGATAGAACTTGAGGAAGGAAATTAGGCATAGTTTCCTTTATTTGTATGTTGTTTTTCTCTTGGTTTCCCAGGTATTAGAAATGCTACAGAGATTTAAAGACTCTACTATAAAAAGGGAACGAGAAGTATTTAACTGTATGCTAAGGAACTTGTTTGAAGAATATCGGTTTTTCCCCCAGTACCCTGATAAAGAGTTACATATAACAGCCTGCCTTTTTGGTGGCATAATTGAGAAAGGACTGGTCACTTACATGGCTCTGGGTCTAGCCCTGCGATACGTCCTTGAAGCCTTACGCAAACCTTTTGGATCGAAAATGTATTATTTCGGAATTGCTGCACTAGATAGATTTAAAAACAGGTGAGTAAATAGGTTTCCTATGAAACTTGTTTTTTGATATAAGAAATAATAACTATCATTTATCAACTCATGTGTGCCAGACCTCTTAATTATACATATAAATCTGACAATGACTATAAATGAAGTAGAAGAGGAAGAATTGAAAACAATTTACTACTCTTGTCAAATAAGTGGTAGGAAAACTATGAGATAGGAAGGCCTCATTTTCTGTGTTCGTTTGCATTACATATATAAAAGTTACTCCTAAAGCATATAGTTCTTTGAATTTTGACCAGTTTATACCATCATTTAACTATGACCATAATCAACAGGCTGATTATTTGTATCATCTCTCAGGAAATTCTCTTTTTTCCCATTGCAAACCCCTATTAATCACTGATCTCAGGTTTTGTCTCAGAAGGTTTTTCAGGGAGTCATTTAAATGTAATCATACAATTTGTGGCTTTTTGAGCTTGATGGTTTTGAAGTTCATCCATGTTAATGCATGTTTTAGTATTTTGTTCACCATTTCTTCTGAGTAATTTTAATATTATTTGGATTGACTACAAATTGTTTTTCCAGTGACCTGTTGGTGGAAATTTGAGCTTTCTAGATAACAGTTTTTGTGGTTCATTTATTAATGCTTTTTATGTCATTTTCTTTTTTGCTTGTTTTGGTGATCTCATCTAGAGGTTTGTTTATGCTAAGCACACACTGCCAATGAGTTATACTTTCACTCCAGTCCTTATTAGCTAATTAGTTTATTTTGTTGTGCTGGGGAGAGAGATATATGTATTTTTTCTTTTCTTTTCTTTTCTTTTTTTTTGGTACTTGGGATCGAAACTCATAACCTCATGCTTGCCAGGCAGGTGCTTATGCCACTGAACTAAATTCCTGGCCCATTGCTGGGAATTTATTCCAGGGTCTTTGGACTGAGCATCTATTTTATGTTTCTGGGACAAGATCTCACTAAGTTGCCCAGTCTGGGTTTGAACTTGTAATCTTTTTGCCTCAGCCTCCCAGAATGCTGCAATTACAGGCACATGCTCTCACACCTAGCTTGTTTCAAAGTAAAAATGACCTTTAACACATTCATGATGGTGCTGTAATTCATATGTCTTGCTACCAGGCAGCTCTGATTTGAATTTGATGGTTCCCACCATCCTGAACTACTCATGGTACACGTGTGATTGTTCCATTGGGCAGCTTGTTATGCTTCTCAGTAATGCAAAACAAAGGCATTGACTTAGCAGACCAAATATTACAGTTCCTTAAGGAAAACATTAGGGCATAAAAATGTTGTGAATACAACCTGTTTGTGGTACAGCGCTTGTAAGTGCTTATTATGTACACCAGCAATGGGATACCTGGTAAAAATTTTTATGTTGAAGTATAGAGAACTAATTATCAATAAACTATTTATGAATGTAAATTTATTTTACTTTAATGCAATACATTTATTGATTGCTACAATACATTTCTAACTGGTATGAATAGTATTGATATTTATTTTGGGTGGTAATCTTTGGTCTATTTATAGACTTTATTAATTTTATTAGTAAAGGGACTGATAAAAGTGATTAGATCAGTTTGTAGTACCAGTTACTCAAGCTGCCTGATGAGATGTCATGCGTGTGCCACCAGTGGTTCATGCCAAGCAGAGGGATAGTTGGGTATGAAGTACTCTGGTGGTTTAAGCTGGCAGGAACATGTTAAAAAACATAGATTATGTTTTATTTTCTAATGTATAAAGAAGTTGTTTACAATTTAAAGATTCCTCCCTACTTTTGTGTTCTTTCCTTTGAATGCACATTCTATTTAAATTAGGTATTCGTAGAGCAAGTGAGGGAAATGACCTAGACTAGTGTTTGGAAGACAGTTTGTTTTTTGCTTTTTTTTTTTTTTTTAACATGAAATAATATTTTTGTTGGCAGATTGAAGGACTACCCACAGTATTGTCAGCACTTGGCTTCTATCAGTCACTTTATGCAGTTTCCACATCATTTACAGGAGGCAAGTGTCCTTAATATCTAATACCTGTGTAGTAATTGAAGGATTTATCTACTTTGAATTGTTTTGGAATTTGCAAGGGGAGATGTTAAAATTCTTTGATTGGCACGATCTATATATACTTTATTGCTCAGTTCTGCAGCTTAACAATAGAACATGAGTGAATGTTCTCAGATTAATTTTTCTCAGTAGTTTTTTGTTTTTATTTTTTTGTCTTTGAGGCAGGGTTTCACTATGCATTTCAGACTGGCCTTTAACTCACTCAAACTCACAGCCGTCCTCTTGCCTCAGCCTCCTAAGTGCTGGGATTCTAGGCATGTGCCACCATTCCCAGTTTGTAAGCAGTGGTTTTAGTTTCAGAAGTACCTATGTCATACAGATGGTTTTCCTTCCTTCCTCCCTTTCCTTCCTTTCCCTTCCCTTCCCTTCTTTCCTTCCTTTTGTCCTTCCTTCCTTCCTTCCGTCCTTCCTTCCATCTGTCCATCCTTGCTTGCTTGCTTGCCTGCCTGCCTGCCTGCCTGCCTGCCTTCCTTCCTTCCTTCCTTCCTTTGTACTTGTACCAGGGATCAAACTCACAACCTTACTTATGCCACTGAGCTACATCCCTGGCTTACCAGTGGTTTTAAACTAAGGCTTTTACTAGTTGTTTTAGCCTGATGATGCTATGGAAGAGTATAAACCTGTAGTTTCTCAGTCAATGTTTGTGCTAGTATGTTTAAGGAAAAAAAAACTGCCTGATTCTAAAAACGTATTTGGGGTAGAATTGTTGGGTATAAATCAGTAAGACTTTCCTTTGTTTCAAATGCTAATAATATGCAAAGTTCTGTATGTGAGATTTGAATGAGTGTTTCTTAAAAATACACCCTTTTAACAACCTGTTTAGATTCTGTTGGGGTGTTTAAGGAGGAGGTAGGTAGTCTGGGAAGATGGACCTAGGGAGTACTATATTACAATCTATCCTTTGTGATTTTTGTTGTTGAAATTTCGGAACCATTGTTTTGGTGATTGATTTTTGGGTTGACAGATATTTTACCTTCCATTAGTTTATACAAAGCTAGAAAATTGATCAATGTTTACTATCTACTTCCAGCTTTTTAAAAAATTTTTCTATAGAAAGCATATAGATTATAGGTTTATGTTGTTGTAAGTAATAAGGAAAATCAGGTTTAAGCTTTTTTCTTTGTTTTGGTGGTATTAGAGATATAACCCCAGGCCCTTTTGCATATATTAGCTCTCTACTACTGGGCTACATCTCTGGCCACTCAAAAATTTTGAGACAAGATTCCACTAAGTTGCCTAGGTTGGCCTTAAACTTGTGATCCTCCTGGACTCAGTCCTGAAATTATAATCATTTGTATTATTAAAATTATTGTATGTGGGGATGATAAGGTTCAGTTTTGTTAGATGAAGATTGTTGAAGTAGCCCAGGAGCCCCATGTCAGCCCTCTTAATTTGTGTTGGTTGAGTAGGAAAGATTTATTGATCTGTGATACTGAAAACACCAGCTCAACAATGTCTATTAATGTGTTGCTTAACCTTCAGTTATCTTGGTAGTATTTGTTTGTTTGTTTATATGTTTTGAGGTATTAGCTTTACTGAAACATAACTTAGCCAATGGTATGCTTTCCACACCTTAGTTTTCTTTAAGAGCATTCAATCCAGAAGATAAGTTTACTAAATACATTATAAAAACTTTTGAACTTTGTATTTAGCAAGGGCTTAAAGAAACATATATAGATATTTGGGCTGCTTTTTAAAGGTTTTTTTGTGTGTGTGTGTAGACTGGTTACTTTATAAATACTTAAGCATGCAAACACTTTATCTTCTTTGAAGGAGTGTGTGGTATCTGCATATGTATTGTTGCCAGGATGGAGCAAGAATTAACAAGATGAACCTAAAGAGGACTCTGAAATTACTTTTTACTCTCTCTTAAGTGAAGAGCATATAATTAAAATTTATTAAGACTTCTTTTAATGTATTTCTTTCTCTTAACCTCTGTAGTACATCGAGTATGGACAGCAGTCTAGAGACCCTCCCGTGAAGATGCAGGGTTCTATCACAACTCCTGGAAGTATTGCACTGGCTCAGGCCCAGGCTCAGGCCCAGGTTCCAGCAAAAGCACCTCTTGCTGGTCAAGTTAACACTATGGTGACCACCTCAACAACCACCACTGTTGCTAAAACAGTTACAGTCACCAGACCAACTGGAGTCAGTTTCAAGAAAGATGTGCCAGTAAGCGGGTCTTTTTTTATACCCCTCACCCCCACCCCCAAGACTTATGTTGTAATATGTTCATTAGTGAGTATGTATTTTAATTTTCTTATAACACATGTCCTCTGCCTGCATTTCACAGAGCTAGTAACTATTAATAGTTCGGTGTATATGCCTGCCTACACTTGCAGTCACAGTCATACCATGCATATTTGTTGTACTACTGGAATCTATAGTTTCATCAGGGAATTCAAAGAAAGCATTTCAACTTACTTACGTTATGTACTTTCGTTTTGTTTTTGTTTTTTTTTAAAGCCTTCCATCAATACTACAAATATAGATACTCTACTTGTGGCCACAGATCAAACTGAGAGAATTGTGGAGCCCCCAGAAAATATCCAAGAAAAAATTGCTTTTATTTTCAACAATCTCTCACAGTCAAATATGACACAAAAGGTGAGCATGATATCATAGTTTAAATGCTTTCTCCTTTCCCCTCCTGCGTGGAGGGATTGGTTTTTGATCCTTGTTAAATAGTGTCTTTAAAGGTAAAGGTAATGAAACCATAGTAAAGGGAATGTGGGTCTCCAACTGATGGTTGTAGTTTTTGTGAACGTATGTAGTACCACTTGTTGTAGACTTTTAGAAATAAACTTGATGATCTCATGGTGTTAGAAGATTTCATATGTGTTTCTAGTTATTACTCATTTCTTCTGAGACTTGAATATTTAACTAGGTACCTAATAATGGAGGTGGATTTTGTGAAAAGCATGAAGAATGATGCTTCATGCCTAAGACTCTATGATAAGACAGTACTTGGCAAATGACAGTATTAGCAGTTAAGGTTAGCCAAAAGAAGTTAGTTTTAAGACACAGTATAAGGAATTGCTTTCAAAAATCCCATCTGGTTGGGGAAAAAGACGTTTATTTGATACAGATTTTTGAAGAAAAGCTTCAAATTTACAGATGAATCCTAGAGATATAAATTTGGCAAAACATAGTTCTGTTAAATCTGTTACTGTCATATTGTAGTTTAATAATAAAGATTTTGCAGGCCTAGGGATGGTGGCAGGGACTACATGGTTTATAATTGTAAAGCTAAAAATAATTATAGATGTTACAGTCCTAACTATTCATAGTTTGAAAAGTGATTGACTACACTACTGTAAAACTGAACATATTATACATTAGAATTTTTTTTGTCATGGGGAGAGGGAACTGGTGCCTTTGGCATCATGTAATTTTGCAAGAAGCTACATGCTCGATAGTATGGTTTACAGAAACCAAACTGTACTTTCATAGTGAAATTCTGTGCTGCTTATGTCCTGTTGATTGACTAGGTTGAAGAGCTAAAAGAAACTGTGAAGGAGGAGTTTATGCCTTGGGTTTCACAGTACCTAGTTATGAAGAGGGTCAGCATTGAGCCAAACTTTCACAGCCTGTATTCAAACTTCCTTGACACACTGAAGAACCCTGAATTTAACAAGATGGTTCTGAATGAGACCTACAGAAACATCAAAGTAAGAGTTAGCTTTTGTATTTTCTTTAATAATCGCTTTGAACTGGAGAACAGTTGACTGCATAGGTAGAATTTGAGACAGTGGTTTGTTTTTCTCTATGTATTGTGTATATTAGGTATCTATGGAAATTGCTCCAGGTTTTGTTTAAAATAGAGAATTTCACAAAGAACTTACTCTTAACCTGTGCACTTTTTTTACTGTGTAATTTACTGTTTTAGCCATATGCACTTTATATTGAATGTAACTTACACCGAAGTGTTCATTCTTTGTGTGATTATAGAACTTCTCTGTTTGTTGTGTGTGAAAACATACTATTGCCTAGCATATTCTATCTACATAGTATCACCATTTCTATCCCTCTTTAATCTCCTTTCTCCTTCCCTCTCTCTCCTCCTCTCTGCCCCCCACCCCAGCAGAATTGACACCCCCCACCCTTTTTTATCTTTTAATTTTAATTTAATTTTCTTTTTTTAAAGACAGGGTCTCATTGTGCAGCTCAGGCTGGCCTTGAGCTCACTTTGTAACCCAGGCTGATAACCATCATCCTGCTTCAGCCTCTTGATTGTTCGGATTACAGATGTGTGCTACCATGCCTAGCCCTTTTTTTACTTTGAGACAGGGTCTAAGTTGCTCGAGTTGGCCTTAGTTATCACCTCTTTTGAACTCGATTTTCCTCCCTTCGAATTTTATTTGCAATATGCTCTTTAACCTATTCTCTGAAAACAGTATTTCAGAAAACCATTGAATGGATGCTTATTGCTATACTAGATATTTAGATACTAAGCACTGTAACAATCATGTATGATAATAAATAGTTGTATTTGTATTTTCTGTTAGTCAAGTGCCAGGTATCTCTAGAGCTACTTGTGGAATAGCTTTTCTCAAAAATTCTCTGCAGTTTATCTTTAAGATCAGGCTCTTGTGTCTCATAAAATCGGGTATTTAAGTTTCTAACCCATTACTTATTTGTAGAAGAAAGTTTTCTTTTGTTTTGTTTTCTCCAAGAAAATAGTATAAATCAACATACAACTGTGATCATTCTTTGCCAAATAATTTGGGACTGTCTTAGGAACCAGCACTATATTTAAACTATGGATGGGAATTTTCCCCATTCTTGGTTACGCTGTAGTGCAAAAGAATTCCTGGCTCTATTTTAAACAGCTGACATGTCTCATTCTGCTGTTGCTTTGTGGAGTTAAGGAACAGAACTTTGTTAGGTTTTATTATTTAATAATAGTGATGAAAGTTATTCCCTACTCAGGTAGAATTTAAGATCTTGTCTTTAAACAAAAATTTGTGTAGCCATAAATTGTGCCTGTGCCCAGAATTTTTCATAGTTCTGTCCCTCTTAGAAAATGCAGCAACTAGAGAATTGGTTGTATGAATTGGATTTTCTAGATATTTGAGAAGTGAAGCTGGGTGTGGTGGCACATACCTATAATCCCAGCCCTGAGGCTGAGGCAGGAGGATCAGGAGTTCAAAACCAACCTGAACTACTGAGCAACACCCTATCTCAAAAAACAAACAAAAAAGGAGTGAATAAGCAGCATATAGTATATTTTAGGAAGTAACCTTAGTTGACTCAAGGGATACACTGTACAATGACCTAGATATACAAAAGATTGTAGTAAATGTTTTATTCCTACACATATTTACTGCTTTGAAGGTGTTCGAAGTGAAATTATCATCTTAAATTGAATTTAGCTCTCCAAAATAGTTCTGTGGTTAATTCTGCTTTAAATCTAGCTAAGGTTTTCAGAGTTTTTAAAATGCTTTTCTGTGGGAGGATACCTGACATTTTTAACTTTGTGTTTGTTTTTAATTTTGTACAGTGTATTTGTACTACAGGTTGAATATTCCCTATCTGAAATGCTTAGTACAAGAATTCTGGTTTTAGTTTTTTTCAGACTTGGATATTTCTATCTGCATAATGAAGTATTTTGCATAATGGGATCCAAGTTTAAACATTAAACATTTGTTTCATATAGACTTAATATACACAGCCATTTGTTTTATATAGACTTCATACACACAGGTAATTTTACATGGTATCTTGAATGCGTTTCACATTTGGTTGCAACACCTTACTTGAAGAACTTCCATTTGTGGCATAGTGTCAGCCCTGATAATTTTTAAGATTTTGGAGTGTTTTGGATTTCAGATTTTCAGATTAGGGATGCTCAATCTGTACCTACTCTTAAAAAGCAAAACGTTCTTCTGTGGTGCTGAGGAGTCAAATCCAGGGCCTTGTACATGTTAGGCAAGCACTCTACCACAGAGGTATGTGTTCAGCCCCTTAAAAAAAGACTTCTTTTTTTAAAGGCTTCTTACTGGTAAAAATGGATGCTTGCTTATCAACACTGCAAAATAATATTAATATGGTATAATGGAGTAACTCTTAGTTTGAGGAATAATCTCAGAATTAATGGTTTGTTTTTGCAATAAGATAATGAATTTCTCAGGCATATAGTTGGAAAATTATCTTTCATAAATTTATTTTCATTTACTGAATCCTACACTATTTCAGGTGCTCCTGACCTCTGATAAAGCTGCAGCCAATTTTTCAGATCGTTCTTTGCTGAAGAACTTGGGACACTGGCTAGGAATGATCACGTTAGCTAAAAATAAACCCATCTTACACACTGTGAGTTCCAACTAAAGGTTCATGTAAAGTTTGAGACCGTTATGATGTATTATGTATTGACTTTTCAGGGAACTATTTTAATGATTACTTCATTTTCATAAAATATTAGCTTGTGTTTTGAATTCTAAATTCTATTTCCTTGCTCTTATATCTATTTTAGAATAAAGAAAAGCTAGTAAGGTGTAACTGTTGCTCTTCCTTTTTCCTTTTTTTATTTTTTTTGGTACTGGGGATCAAACTCACAACCTCGCACCTGCCAGGCAGGTGCTTACACCACTGAGCTAAATCCCCAGCCCTACTTTTTTGAGACAGGGTCTCTCCATGCAGTTCAGGCTGGCCTTGAACTCACTTTGTAGCCCAGGCCGGTCTTGAACTCACAGCGATCCTCCTGCCTCAGCCTCCCGAGTGCTGGGATTAAAGGCATGTGCTACCACGCCCAGCTTCTTCTTATTACTAAGTCAGATATTATGTTCCTACTTTGGGCATGAAGTTAGTGAGATATCTTTCTGTGGGCACTTGGGCTTTTGTAGTATGTTTCTAGCTTATGAACTTATCTTTTTTAATTCTAGGACTTGGATGTGAAATCTTTGCTGCTAGAAGCTTATGTTAAAGGACAACAAGAGTTGCTCTATGTAGTACCCTTTGTTGCCAAAGTCTTAGAGTCTAGCATTCGTAGTGTGGTGAGTAGATTCTAATATTTTATTCATGGCTCATCTGTAAGAGTTGGATTATTTCATTGTAAGGTCCAGGAATTTGTCATATTCTTCATTATCATAAAAGTAGTTCAGTTAGTTTTGCCTAGTGAACCGTAGATAACTAATTTGAAAAGTTAGGTGAAATTAGAAGATCATGCCTAGTGGCTTAGGGTTGTACTATTTTTCTGAAATATGCTCCATATGAGTAGGTGGGAAGGCAAGGGTTTTGGTTTTGTTTTGTTTTGTTTTGTTTTGTTTTTGTGTTTTGGTACTGGGGATCCCAAACTCACAATTTCAAGCCTGCCAGGCAGGCACTTAAGCCATTGAGCTAAATCCCCTGCTGTTTTTTTTTTTTTTTTTTTTTTTTTAAGACCAGGGTCTCAATATGTAGCTCAGGCTGACCTTGAACTCAATGATCCTCCTGTCTTGGCATCCCAAGTGCTGGGATTACAGGTGTGCACCACAACACCTGGCTAGGGGTTTTGCTAATCACATAGATTTAAGTTTTAACTTTTAAATAATGTAACTTTGTGAATTTTGAGACCAGTTTAACATACAGCTTTTCTTTAGGTTTTTAGACCGCCAAACCCCTGGACAATGGCAATTATGAATGTATTAGCTGAGCTACATCAGGAACATGATTTAAAGGTAAATTTATTGTCTCTTTGGAACATTCTCTGCCTTGACCTTGTTAAAATGTACGGTAAAAGAAGAGTATCTTGGAGGGAAGCACTATAATGGTTTGAGAGTATATTTTGTGTAAAGCTAAATTTTTCTTTTCAAAATTCTAATCATACATTGGAATTAATGCAGTTAAATTTGAAGTTTGAGATCGAGGTCCTCTGTAAGAACCTTGCATTAGATATCAATGAGCTAAAGCCTGGAAACCTCCTAAAGGATAAAGATCGCCTAAAGAACTTAGATGAACAGCTCTCTGCTCCAAAGAAAGATGTCAAGCAGCCAGAAGAACTTACTCCCATCACCACCACAAGTAAGTGACAGTTAGTGTAGTTAGTGTAGCATTCTTAGTTAGAATGTTCTCTCAAAAGATACATCTCCATGTGTATAGCAACCTGTAAGTTATGCCACTTTGTATGGTATTGACATTTTACATGCTTTTTTGGGGAGCCTAATTATCAAATAAAAGTAATATCTAGGCTTAGTCCTAACCATGTTAGATTTCATATCTGTAATGCATATAATAATAATGCTGTTATTTAATCAGTTGTTATTTCTTATTGTTTAAAGTTTCAGAAATAGCCGGGCATGGTGGTGCGTGCTTGTAATCCCAGCACTTGGGAGGCTGAGGCAGGAGGATTGCCATGAGTTCAAGGCCAGCCTGTACTCAACATAGTAAGACCCTGCCTCCAAAAAAAAAAAAAAAGAAAAGAAAAGAAAAAGCCTTAAATAACTCATGGCATGATACCTTGTGTTATGGCTCAAAGCTGGGATTTATCAGATCAGGCTGACCAGACAGGGAAACATTATTTTATCTCCATCATGATGATAAGTGTTGGGGGTGGCTTACAGGGATGTTGACTAATTATGAGGTGTGGACAAAACAAATGAGCTTTTCCTTTGGCAGCTAAAAACTCCCAGATAAACCTGTTAGCAGGCTAAGTTGAAAATAGACATCTATAATAACAGACTAAGCCTATAAGGCTTGGGGCTGCGAGTGTAGCTTGACTGTTTAGTATGTTTTTGTGCTTTTGTCCACTATCACTGACAAAAGTTTACAAACTTGGTTCACATATAGAATTTCCTTTTCAGAGTAGGTAAGATAAGACCTAAGACATCCCCTCCTCCAAACTAAGCCAGTTAGTTTTAATAAATGACTACTTAATTGCCAACTAATTTTGCTGTAAAGTCAACAAACTTACGTGTTTTTGTTTTTAATCTTTTATTCCTTGATATTTAGCAACTTCTACAACTCCAGCAACCAGCACTACCTGTACAGCCACAGTTCCACCACAGCCACAGTACAGCTACCATGACATCAATGTCTATTCCCTGGCAGGCCTGGCCCCACACATAACACTAAACCCAACAGTAAGTAAACACTGCTTCCTTCCCCCAGCACCTAGTTTGTGACAAAATGAATTGTGGGTCACTTTCTTTTCTTTCTCCTACACTTTGCATTATTAGGTTGCAGTATTTTGTCAGAGAGAATAAAGATCTGGAATTGCTATGTATGTAGTACATTTGGGATTTTTTTTCTTTTTTCTTTTCTTGAAAATAGTCTTTTAAGTAGTTAGTGTTAATATTGGTTCCTTTTATCCCAACCCATGACAGTTAGTTAAGACATCTATAAAGTCACATTCTTGGAGAATTCTTTGTTTTGTAGCACCGGGGATTGAACTCACAACCTCGCGCCTGCCAGGGCAGGCGCTTAAGGCACTGAGCCAAACTCCCGGCTCTTGGAGAATTCTTGCACAGATCAAAAGACCCTTACTGTATACAATAGCTTTTTTGGGGGGTGGGGGTCTATTATTTAGTTTAAGCTGGTTTTGAACTCACTATGTTGACCAGGTCAGCCTCAAACTCACAGTGATCCTCCTGCCTCAGCCTCCCAAGTGCTGGGATTACAGGCATGTGCCACCATACCTGGCTAAACTTTTGTATTAAAAGGATTTGAAAATAGTTTAAAGAGATCATATTAATCTTTACTTTTTTTCCCGTCTGTAAATGTGGTAGGGTGTGTGTGCAGGACCCAAGTCTAAAAGTTTTAATCCTGTAACTCTTTGGATCACACTTAGTACTTAGAATGAATTTACTAAGTAAAAGGGGGCCCAGTTGATTATTAGGGCATAATTTATACTAGAGACAAAAGATCAGGAAAATTTCTTTCAAATGAAGCAAGAGAACCCAGCAGGTACTGTGGGTTCTGAGGAATTACAGTATTTAGTACATGCATTACAATATTCAGAACGAAGAAATGATCAAAGGAAACTCCAACTTGATGACTTTGCTTCTATGTATTTGCATAGCTCATATATGCAGTACTGTAATATATAACAGAACATAAAACTAGTGTACAAAAAAGACATTGAGGCTGTATAAACAAACAAGATATGCAGAACTATACCAAAGAGAGAGAGAGAGAGAGGTCAGTAAGTCTGGGTGGTAAGTTGTAAGTCTAAACAGCCATTAAGTAGGTAGGTTATTAAACAAGCAATATCTGTATTATGAATCAGAAGTTATATGGAATATTTCCTCTCTACATAGCCCTGCTTCTATTTTCCTGGCTTTTTCATTGGTTAATTTTAAGTTTACAGCTGTAGCTTTGGTTAACCTTGAAGTAATTCCAGAATCATGGATGTGATTGCTAATAGGATTTTTTTGTTGTTGTTTTGTTGTTGTTTTTTTGTGGCACTGGGGATCAAACTCACAATGTTGCTCCTGCCAGGCAGGTGCTTAAGCCACTGAGCCAAACTCCTAGCCCTAGTTTTTTGAGACAGGGTTGCACTATGTAGCTCAGGCCAGCCTCGAACTTACAACGCTCCTCCTACTTCAGCCTCCTGAGTGCTGGGATATTAAATGCATGCGCCACCACGCCTAGCTGTTTTTGTTTTTTTGAGACAGGGTCTTGGCCATATAGTTCAGACCAACCTTGAAGTCACTGTGTAGCCCAGGCTGGCCTCACACTCGAGGCAGTCCTCCCACATCAGCCTCCCAAGTGCTGGGATTCTAGGCGTGTGTTGCCATACCCTGCGGGCTTTCTTAAACAAACCGTTGATTTAATTTATCATCTTGTCTCACCCTTCTTCCCCACCAGATTCCTTTGTTTCAGGCCCATCCTCAGCTGAAGCAGTGTGTGCGTCAAGCAATTGAACGGGCTGTCCAGGAGCTGGTCCATCCTGTGGTGGATAGGTCGATTAAGATTGCTATGACTACTTGTGAACAAATAGTCAGGAAGGACTTTGCTTTGGATTCTGAGGAATCTCGAATGCGAATAGCAGCTCATCACATGATGCGTAACTTGACAGCTGGCATGGCTATGATTACCTGCAGGGAGCCTTTGCTGATGAGTATTTCTACCAACCTCAAAAACAGTTTTGCCTCAGCCCTTCGTGTAAGTTGGTTATTTGATGGCGTACAAAATTTACTCCTGCTCAGTCTCTTTTTCTTTGCCTTCGATAGTGCATGTTACCATGTAATCTTAGAATCACATTAGATATCTTCATAGATGCTAGTTCTATAAGGTGAAGCTGTACATCTGCTTTTTGTTCATTATTGTATCCCTAACATTATTGTTATTCATGAAGAATTTAGATTAATGCAGTTGGAGTAGGCCATTACAGAATTACTTTGATTTTTTTTTTTGAATTTTTAAAATTTTATTTTAAAGAGAGTAAAATCTAACAAAACAGAACAAAGTCAATCAAAACAAAGAAGTAGAACTGGTACAGAACTTCAAAGAAAGATGCTAGGAAAACAATAGCTACTATAGTATATCTTGTTACTTTCAGAATAGTTGACTATTCCATCAGGTATAGTAAAGTCAAACCAAAAACAAAACACAAAACCAATAAAAACAGGATGAAATAAAGCAAAAAATAAAAAAATTAGAATAAAGCAAAACAATGAGAACAATATTGGGCCTCAAAGACAAGACAGAGGAGAATCCCCCATATTTGCTACATTGCATAAATCATCTTCCCAAGAGATGCTCAGACTGCTGGTTCCAGGCCTACAGAGTCAACTGAACAATAAAGCATTTAGTTGCTTTATGTACCATAGTTGCTATCAACTTAGCCAGTCCTCTGAACCAGCAGGTTGCTTACGGGGAGTGGGGGGCAGCAACGGGAGTCCTTGATACTTAGCCCACGCGCGGCTGGGCCTCTGAGAGGCATATCTCTTTCTCCTGGAGTCTGTGCTAGTCGTGCACACTCACCAGGAAGGCAGGCTAGGTTGTCTTCTGGTTGGAGCCTCCCTGCCCAACGTGGCGGGATCTGGAGAGGCACATCTCTTTCTCCTACTTTGATTTTTGAATGTATAGTCACAAACTTTCACTTCAGGTGACTTACTAGTTTTAAGCCTCAGATGTCATTGGAAATCTTTTGCTTATTGCTTTATGGTTTTCATGTTCTCCATGTTCACAACAAATTGATAAATTGTTCAGGGTTCATTTTTTGGTTGGTTGGTTGGTTTTTTGAGACAGGGTAGTCTGGCAGTCCAGGCTGGCCTTGAACTCACTATATAGCCCAAACTGGCCTCAAATTTGGCAGCAGTCCTCCCACTTCAACTTCCCAAGTGCAGTGCTGGGATTATGGGTGTGTGCCACCACTCCCTGTAGTGGTCAATGTATTTTTGTCTTATGGATGAAGGAAGCTGATGATTAAGAATTTGTCAGGCTCACTGCTGATTTTTTTTTTTTTGTTGTTGTTGTTGTTAGGTACTGCCAGAAATAAAAATCTGAACTTGAATGCATTTCATATCCTATATCTACATCTACTTTAAATTATTTTTTCTTTCCATTTTTTTTTCTATTTCAAATAGACTGCATCCCAACAACAAAGGGAAATGATGGATCAGGCAGCTGCTCAGTTAGCTCAGGACAACTGTGAGTTGGCTTGCTGTTTTATTCAAAAGACTGCAGTAGAAAAAGCAGGCCCTGAAATGGACAAGAGATTAGCAACTGTAAGTGTTTAGCACTTGCCTTTAGTTGTTTTTTTTTTAAATTTAAGAAAGTCCCTCATAACAAGAACCTCAGTGACTTCTTTTATTTGTAGGAATTTGAGCTGAGAAAACATGCTAGGCAAGAAGGACGACGATACTGTGATCCTGTTGTATTAACATACCAGGCTGAGCGGATGCCAGAGCAAATCAGGCTGAAAGTGAGAATTTGGGCTCTGTCCCTCCTAGCCTTTTATCTTTCTTTTCTTTACCTTGTTACTTGAACCTTTGCCAGGACTAGGATATTAGGGTGAAATGTTGTCTCTGAGAAAAGCATCTCATCCCAGTAACATTGGATGGCAAAGAGTTGTTGAAGTGCTACTGTTAAGAGTACATGTGCCTGTTAGCTGTTGTCTCTTGGCTTAGGCTTCCTTTGTCACATTTCCTGGTGTTCACATTTTTATTAATAGTGCTTATTGGTCCCAACAAGGAATCTGATAGCATTTGCCAGCTCCAGGGGAGAACTATATAGGCAAAAGATCCAATTTGAGGCATTTTTCCAGTGGAAATTTTTAAATGAATCTATGAATGGGGCGACTCAGGGAAATGGGAAATCCTCTTCTGAACTGTGTTGCACGAATGCTCAGTTGTGCCATTGTGTGTTGCAATGACTCTTGGCAGAACCCCTGTTGTTATTATCATACAGATGATCCACTGTTAAAAAGTTCTTTTCATTGCCTAGTTCATTCTTGTTAAAGTTCATTCTTGTTCTAAGGTTGGTGGTGTGGACCCAAAGCAGCTGGCTGTTTATGAAGAGTTTGCACGCAATGTGCCTGGCTTCTTGCCTACGAATGACTTAAGTCAGCCTACAGGATTTTTAGCTCAGCCCATGAAGGTGAGTACTTGTCTTGGATTGAACTGAAAGTTTTATAATCTATTGTGAATGTTTTTGTCAGTTAACTGTTTTGTCAGTTTCCTGGGAGTTAAGTTTCAGGGGAGAATATACCCACAATTGTTTTAAGTTACAGGTATTTGTATCAGATAAGCATCACCATAGATTTTGTTTTGTATTTAAATACAGTAGACATTTAAAATACATGAAATTGATATAACGTCAGTTTTTAATTTAATGAGCAGAATTTAGCTGGATATTGCGGCCCACCCTGTAATCTGTTAGTGGAGAGGCAGAGGCAGGAGGATTGCAGGTTTGAGGCCAACGTAAGCAACTTTCTGAGATGCTTTCTAGGGGATGTAGCTCTGCTGGCCCACCCCTCAGTTCAGTCCACAGTACCACTCCCACTTCCACTCTCCGAAAAAGGAATATGTGTGATAACCTCATGACTTTTTCCTTTTGGGATAGGGAATCTCTAAAATTTTGGAAGTTATTCACATGAAATTCGATATTATAGGAAAACCATTTCCCCCAAAGCTACCTAAGTGTAAGTTGCTGACCTGATGTCTTGTTACTCATATATGTGTATTTGATATAGGTGTTTACTGTCTTGTTTGGCCTTTGAGGGATTATCTTCCTTCCAGCCTCCCCAATAGCTGTGATTATAGGCATAGGCCACTACATACGACTGATTGATATTTCTTACCAAAAAGTTCTCCTGTGTAATCATAGTGTAAACATTAAACTCAAGAAATAAACCCTGACACTTTACTCCCATCTGATTATTACACCTCATTCAAGTTTTACCAAGTTGTCCCATTAATGTGTAGTAGAAGACCCATTTTAAAACCATACATTTCATATTTAGTAGTCATTCTTAATATCTCCCTTGACCTTCTTATCTTTCATAACCTTTATCAACTCAATCATTTTCTAGAATGGCCCAGTTTGGGTTTGTCCACTGTGTTCTCTTGACTAAATACAGGCAATAATTTTTTTCTTTTTTGTGGTGCCAGGGATCCAACACACAGGGCCTTGTGCTTGCTAGAAAAGTGCTCTTCCACTGAGTTACATCCCCACTCCTAGGTAATACATTTTTCAGAAGAATATAACGGAAATGATACAATGTTACTATGTTCTGGTAAACAACTTGATGGCTAGTCTGAGTACTACTACTACTACTTAACCTATAGTGGGTTTACTAGATGCCACAAGTGATGCTGCCGTCTCTGATCAGTTGATGGTGTCGGTGTTTTCCATGCTTCCCACTCAAACACCCTTTTCCTTGGACCTACCCTGCCCCGTTCCACTTAACAGCATTAAGACAGAGTAGTTTATAAAGGAGGGGGTTAACAGAGGCCCTCTATTTTAATGAAATAATAGAGGGAGTTAAAAATGCTAATGGACCTCTGTTAGGTATGTGTGCTAGTGAAAACTCTTAAAAAATATTTTGCTTTTCTCTCTTTTTCCTTCTGTAAAATAGCAAGCTTGGGCAACAGATGATGTAGCTCAGATTTATGATAAGTGCATTACAGAACTTGAGCAGCACCTACATGCCATTCCACCAACTTTGGCCATGAACCCTCAAGCTCAAGCTCTTCGAAGTCTTTTGGAAGTTGTAGTATTATCTCGAAACTCTCGGGATGCCATAGCTGCTCTTGGTTTACTCCAAAAGGTCGGTCTTAAACTTCTAGATGTGAATTAGGTTTGTAAACATTTAGTAGCATGCACTGTTGCCTCAGTACTTAATGTAGTTATGTTTGAGATTAAAAAAAAAAATCCTGTTCTTTTAAATAAATAGCTGATTCTTGGACCAGTGTAGAAATTAACTATACCAAAAGCTGGGCATGGTTGTAGATGTTTATAATCCCCAGTACTCTTGAGAGGATGAAGCAGAATCATAAGTTTGAGCCCCATCTGGGTAACTTAGCCAGATCCTATCTCCAAAAGAACAAAATAGAAAAGTGGGGAGGTAGGGATATAGCCCAGTGTGAAGGTCCTAAAGAATGTGGTAATAGCAGTTATGAAAAAGTAGGAAGCCTCACTGTCCCTTAAGGAAAGTTTTTTGGAAATAAAATTACTAAGGAAATTATACTAAGCTCTGATAGATTTTGAGGGATAAATTGATCCAAGTGTTTAGGGAATGTTTTGGCTGCTCAGACTACAGAGGTTTTCAAGACAGTAAAGAACAACATAGAGTAAAGTTAAACTAGATAGAACTTGAGTGGAGATAGTAACTTTGAGGCTTTAGACAGCACTACATGTAGTAGTTTGCATTGAGGTTTGGTTTTTAGCTCTGGTAGTTGGGCTGAGTACTATGCTGCATTTTTTCTATGGTTCTGAATACTTTCTTTTGCCCATAGGCTGTAGAGGGCTTATTGGATGCCACAAGTGGTGCTGATGCTGACTTATTGCTGCGCTACAGAGAGTGCCACCTCTTGGTACTAAAAGCTCTGCAAGATGGCAGGGCATATGGATCTCCATGGTGCAACAAACAGATCACTAGGTCAGTACTCAGCAATTATTCAACTGGCTTTTGATGTATGTGACCCTGTTTCTGTCCAGAATTCCACCCCCCCCCTTTTTTTTTTTGGATGGTAAAATGGGACATTTGAATTTCTTCATTCTAAAACATGAGAATTGCTGAATTGTCTTTTCCCATGTACTCTTCTCTTCCTCCTGATAGTTACAGAAAACAAGTGCTTTGTTTTGGGGAATAAACTGTAGGTCATTTGTTTCAGAGATTACATAGTGGTAGTGTTCATAGGTAAATACTATGTCATGAATGGAATCCTTTTTACTAGAATTTGAAAGCAAACCCTGGGCTCCCCCCCTCCATTAGATTTTATTGGTACATTTCAGGTACACATAACCATCACATTCATCATAGAGAATTTGTGTGTGCACATAATATAATAACCGGGTCTTCTCCCCCCCCCATTCCCTTACCCTCCCCCTTCAACCCCTAGCCTGGGGTATCGTAACATTGGGCTGGTCTCAAAACTGAGATGTCTGTTTTACTTTTTTATTGGTTATTTTTGTGATTTGTTTGTTTGTTGGGTCTGTGGATTAAACCCAGAGCCTCATGTATACCAAATATACTCTACCATTAAGCTATATCCCCAGCCTACTGGCTGTTTTGAACGTTGGGTACTGATTGATTCTTTAATGCACCTTTATTTTGGAACACATTTCCACTGAATAAAATGCTTTTTATTTTACATGATATAGTAAGTATGGGAATAAACTACTGACATTTTCTAGGTGCCTAATTGAATGTCGAGATGAATATAAATACAATGTGGAGGCTGTGGAGTTGCTAATTCGCAATCATTTGGTTAACATGCCGCAGTATGATCTTCATCTAGCTCAGGTATGGAAGGAATTCTCAAAAATAAACTCGGGGAGTGTTTTTTTTCTTTTTTTCTGTCTCACATTGTGTTTTCTGTATTTTCAGTCAATGGAAAATGGTTTAAACTACATGGCTGTGGCATTTGCAATGCAGTTGGTAAAAATCCTGCTGGTGGATGAAAGGAGTGTTTCTCACGTTACTGAGGCAGATCTATTCCACACCATTGAAACACTCATGAGGATTAATGCTCATTCTAGAGGCAATGCTCCAGAAGGGTGAGGATGAAATGCTTTGGGTTCTCTGTGTTTTCAGCAGTCTTAAGAATGCGCTTTAGAAATTAATGTGCAGGCTTGCTAACAGTTTTGTTATATATGCTTTTTAGCTAAATGAAAAACTTTAGTTAGGCCTAATGTTCTCCCTGGAAGTAATGAAAGCTTAACTAACTGCCAGTCGGGCCTTCTTGTTGTAGTGCAGTGCATTCAGTGACTGCTTGCTTTGTGTTAGAAGCTTATGGTGTAAGCCCTGATATTGCCACTTCAAAACTCAGATTTTAGGCAAATGGACTTAACCTTCCCCAAGCCTGTTTCTTAAAGAAAACGAAAATTCTTATAGAACTATTGAAAGTTTAGAGAAAGTATGGCACATCGTAGGCAAGTAGTGAATTACTTGACTCTAAACATGAACTCTTTCAGTGGTCTCAGTTTTTGATGAAGTAGCTTAACTGACATCTGTCATTTTTATGTTACTTGTCCTCATAGTTAAACAGATTTAAGAGACCAAGAATAGTTTGGTTTAAATATAGAAATGCTCAAGTGACTTGACTCTGTGGTCTCTATTAAATAATCAAATTGTCCAACTGTATGTCTTTGAAATCACAACCATGAGTAGACTGATTTTCACTCTGGATTTATTGTACTAGATTGCCCCAGCTGATGGAAGTAGTGCGATCCAACTATGAAGCAATGATTGATCGTGCTCATGGAGGCCCTAACTTTATGATGCATTCTGGGATCTCTCAAGCCTCAGAGTATGATGACCCTCCGGGCCTGAGGGAGAAGGCAGAGTATCTTCTGAGGGAATGGGTGAATCTCTACCATTCAGCAGCAGCTGGCCGTGACAGTACCAAAGCTTTCTCTGCGTTTGTTGGACAGGTAGAGCTTTTGGAAAGAAAGGTGCTTTTTATTCAACATAAGTAGGGTGTCACACCTTCAGTATCAGTATTATACACCTGTGGTCAGACAGTTACTTCCATATTAATACAAGCTAAAAGTGTATGTTTCTCCATTGTTGATCCCAGTAGTAATGAAGTCAGAGTTCCCTGTACCCCTTTAGTTCTGTTTTTCCCATTCCAGTTGCCACAGCTACTTTAACATACATGGGATCAGATAATAAATAATAAAGCTGCCCAATAAAATTTTAGTAGTTTGATTGGCAGCAGCAGTGGATTATGGATTAATAAATACTTCTAGTACTAGCTCATGCGTAAAAAAATTAAGATACAACCAAACAAAAAACAAATACGTAAATGGTAGAACACTTGGATTATATTTTCTAATTTAAGTGGTTTGCCTAAGAAACATGATAAGGTACTCTTAGGAAATAGTTTTTGGTATTTCTGGTATATTTGATGCAAATTGGAGTTAAACTGTTAGTAACCAAGTCCACAGTAAAAATCAAGGTTCAGTAGGAATGTCGGTGGACAAGATGAACAGAAAAAAAATACAGGGAGAGAGCCATACTGAATTTAATGTTCTGTTTTTGATCATCACTGGCTGCTTTCAGCTACTATGAGGGATCAAAGTACTGTCCAAACTTTACTTTGGCAAGAGTGGTACTCTGCTGAACTGAATTTCTTTAAGTAGAACTGATAAAGTGAGGGTGAGCTATCTTTTTATTTCAATAGATTGACCATTATTTCTTTTTCTTTTCTTTTTTTTTTTTTGCGGCACCGGGGATTGAACTCACAACCTCGCGCCTGCCAGGGCAGGCGCTTAAGGCACTGAGCCAAACTCCCAGCCCTGGTTTTTTTGAGGCAGGGTCGCTGTGTAGCTCAGGCCAGCCTTGTGCTCGCGTTGTAGCCCAAGCCGGCCTCGAACTCACAACGCTCCGCCTACCTCAGCCTCCCGAGTGCTGGGATTAAAGGCGTGCGCCACCACACCCGGCTGACCATTATTTCTTAGAATTGAAACCATAATTTCAGTGTGTTGCCAAAGAAAGATCATTAATTAGGTCTATTTTCAGAAAAATAACAATTGAATGTAGAAGAACTGATTTGAATTCTGGAAATTATTAAAAATTATGTAAGATAAATATTACTTAGTAAGATATACTAAATAAATTACTCCCCTAAAAGAATCCAGGAAATTATAATACTAATTAAAAGCTATTATTGCATGTTCATAGTTTAATTGCTTATTTGGATGTAAGATACTTGAATCTTGGGTTTCGTGATTATTATTTCATGGGTGTGTATGTGGCACCTGTCTCAGCACTTCCTGCTGGCTTACTTGGTTTCATCACTCTGTGTTGAAAAAGATTATGCATTGCATTTTTCTAGTCTCTTGCATCCTTTCAAAAAAAACCCCCGCCCCTTCCATGTATCATAACAGACTGGTCCCTGTTGGCTGTTGCTCACTCACGCTCTGCTTCCCTCATGCACCTTTTCAAATTTCTATGTAGAGAAGAGAGTCCCTCAGCAGGCCTTGTGTCTTGGTAGGGTATATTGTTATAGTCCTACTTGTTCAACTGTTTTGGTTGATTATGAAGGTACACTTAAATTGTTGAAATTTCCAGGATAATTTTGTC
Organism: Dasyprocta punctata; assembly: GCA_004363535.1. Taxonomy (NCBI): domain Eukaryota; kingdom Metazoa; phylum Chordata; class Mammalia; order Rodentia; family Dasyproctidae; genus Dasyprocta; species Dasyprocta punctata. Next base: position 62,446 of record RJWM01001460.1, on the reverse strand, counting down.
AGATTTTCTCTCTTGGTTTGGTTTGTTAAAGTAAGTGCCGATGACCTTAGCAGCTTTCATACATATTCTGTTGCCTTTTTTTTTTAAATACTAGCCAAATAATACTGCTGCTTTACTTCCAATTCATATGCCATATAATTTATAGCTTTTCCTTTCTTGTAAGTACACTTGGCATTTCCACTTTGTCGTAATTTATTGTAATACTTCATTATATTAAAATAGCTAGACATAGCTGGGCGTGGTGGTGCATGCCTGTAATCCCAGCACTCAGGGAGCTGAGGCAGGAGGATTGTTAGAATTCAAGACCAGCCTGGGCTACAAAGTGAGCACATGGCCAGCCTGAACTGTGTAACGAGACCCTGTCTCAAAAAGACATAAATAAATAAAACAGCTAGACATAATCTGTGGGTATTTTGATTTGATATACTTAATTGCACAAATTATGATCGGGAGTAGCTTTGGGATTCCACAACCTTTGGTATTAGTTGTCAGAGGAAATTATTTTTAATTCTTTGAGAAGTAAATTATCTGTGAAATTATTTTGAATTCTTTGAAAGTTCAAATACATGTAATTTAGTCTCCTCTTGGGAGGAAGATACATTTTTCAAACTGTTTTGAGGCACAGGTCTCACTGTGTAGTTCACACTGGTCTTGAACTCATTATGTAACCCAGGCAGGCCTCAAACTCACAGCAATTCTCCTGCCTCAGCCTCCTGAGTACTGGAATTACAGGTGTATGCCACCATTCCTGGCTCTCCAGACTGTCTTAATATGATACTGGCAGTTACTGAAAGTTGATTTTACTTGCATAATTTTCCAGATTATTTGGTGATAACCTCCTCATTACCGCTGGCATAGTATCTCTTGTCAGTTTCCTTTTGTATTCTCCACAGAAGTTAAACATGGAGGAATTCTGTCATGGTTCCTTAATGGAAAAGTCATTCTCCAGTGATAGTAGGAATAAATGAGAGAACATGAAAGTGAAGGTGTACAAAGTTTATTTGTTAGGCATCATTTCATTATGCATTTCTATTTTCGTTTTTGTGGTAGATGCACCAGCAAGGAATACTGAAGACTGATGACCTCATAACAAGGTTCTTTCGTCTGTGCACTGAAATGTGTGTTGAAATCAGTTACCGTGCTCAGGCTGAGCAGCAGCACAATCCTGCTGCTAATCCCACTATGATCCGAGCCAAGTGCTATCACAACCTGGATGCCTTTGTCCGACTCATTGCACTGCTAGTGAAGCACTCAGGGGAGGCTACCAACACCGTCACAAAGATTAATCTGCTGAATAAGGTCTGTCATCCTTTTTTTGCCTAGTTTTTATACATGTGACGTCTGTATCAACTGTTTCTCAACTCCATTGTGCTCAACCCTTTCCCCTAGTAGCAACTCATTCTTTCCTGAAAAGAGATAATTTACAAACATACTCACCAAATTTGAGAAAAAGAATGCACCTTGACTTGAAATTTTAAAAAGTAATACATATTTCAGCATGCTAAAATATTTAGGTAGTATGAGATTTGTCTCTGTAAACAGAGTAACTATGAGTAGGTAGCTTAAAATATGTACAGCAAATAAGCTGGAAATTCAAATGCCAGGAGTGACAGTGAAATTCTCAGAAATTTGAATATTAAAAAATGCAAAAATCTGGAAAATGGATCTAAATTCAGTTTGGGAAAATTAGAAATGATTTTATCACATCCCTTGCTGTTCAGTGAGCAGACAGTACTTTGAGACATCTCTGTGGCCTATTCAACAGCTCCTCAGGCTGCTTACTAAATGCTACATGTGAACCATTTGCCTCTTGGCAATTTCAGTTCCAGCTAAAAGAATTCAATTGTTGGATTGTGTCAAGATGATAATGTGAGAGGGGCCATCTTGATTTCTAGAGCTTTAGAAAAACCTGTGGGGATTTGCAAGGAATGTACAGGTTTGGTCTGAGGATATTAAAATTCAAAGAAGACAGAACACTACAGGTGAAGGCAGGTAGCATGTAGTTTTGTATTCAGATAGTATATAGCCTTCCTTTAATGAAGGACTAGATAAATGCAATTTTTTGGCTGGGGGGATGCATGAGTTGGAAGTGACAAGTGAATTATCTGTTTTGACATACAGGCTGTAATCTGTGTATTCTATGTAGGTCCTTGGTATAGTAGTGGGAGTTCTTCTACAGGATCATGATGTTCGACAAAGTGAATTTCAGCAGCTTCCCTACCATCGAATTTTTATCATGCTGCTCTTGGAACTCAATGCACCTGAGCATGTGTTGGAAACTATTAATTTTCAGACACTTACGGCTTTCTGGTGGGTATTGTTGGGTTTAATAGAGTTTCTTGTTAAAGGCTGCTGAACATTTAGTAAAATTTTGGTAGAACTTCTGTATAATATTTTGAGGTATGTTGAGTTGTAAGACAACTTGCATGTTTCTTACATTCATATATTGTTCACTATATTTAAGTTTGACCAACCTTATGACTAAGGTTTTTTCTCTTTCAGCAATACATTCCACATCTTAAGGCCTACCAAAGCTCCTGGCTTTGTGTATGCCTGGCTTGAACTGATCTCACATCGGATATTTATTGCAAGAATGCTGGCACATACGCCACAGCAGAAGGTGTGGCTGCAGTTTATCTCCTACAGATGAAGATTGTAACTACCTGGGGCTTATTAGCAACTGTCTGTAGATTTCAGTTAGTCATTTAGTAGTCATTGTACTTCTTTGAAGTTTATTTGATACTCTGTTTAGACTGATAAAGTCAGGGAAGAGAAGGTGTCATTCTCAAAGTTGAAATTGTTCTTAACCTCTCTAGACCAGAATGAATCTGTGGGTATAGGGGCTCTGGATCTGGATCTGGTTGATTTTTATGAGTTGAGGGCTACTGGAGTAACTTTTTTTCCCTGGTGCTGGTAGTGCTGAGCATTGAACTTGAGTCATCATGCATGCTAGGCACGCACCCTCAATCCTGGGCTACTTTATTTGAAGGATTTTAATCAGGTTCTGTTACAGAGTTATTCTCATTGCAAATGCACCACAGATAGTACAAACATTGTTTCTCTCACCCTGGAATTAGATGGGAAATGGATGCTACAGAAAGTCCATCGGATCAGGGGGAAGAAACAAAACAAAACAAAAGGCTTCTAATGGGCTAGAGTGAACTTGGCCAATAAAGAAGCTCACAAGGTGAAACATCGTTTACGTGAGCTTGGTTTTGTTTAAAGAAGGCCACTTCAGGAAGAGGGAACACAACATACTCAATAAAATTATACAAGAATGAACATAATTAAGCCGGGCGTGGTGGCACATGCCTTCAATCGCAGCACTCGGGAGGCTGAGGTAGGAGGAGTGTTGTGAGTTCGAGGCCAGCTTGGGCTACAGCGTGAGTGCAAGGCCAGCCGGAGCTACATAATGCAACCTTGTCTCAAAAAACTAGGGCCAGGAGTTTGGCTCAGTGGCTTAAGCGCCTGCCTGGAATAATGCGTGAGGTTGTGAGTTCAATCCCTGTGCCACACACACACAAAACAAAGAATGAACATAATTGGTATAATTGGGAGGTAAGCAGGCCATTTAGCTGAAAACAGAAGATTCAGGCTATAAATTCACCAAGCTGTTGACACTCAGGACTTAATTAAGGAAAAAACCCTCCAGTTTCTCAGTTGGCTTCAAATTTCCTCAAGGTCTCCTCTTTCATATTTTCTTACAGGCACAGGGATCAACTGTCTTACATCTCTGGAGCCAATTTGTTTCAAATATTATTTCCCATTACCTTAATAGTCTTTTCTAATGTTGGTCAGTGTAGAGGTACTCATGTTAGTGTTCTTTCCTTATATAATAGTATGAAGATGATAAGGCAACAGCATAGCTCTCTGGGCACTTTTTTTTGATGACTGAAACCATCCAAATGTAATTAAGGCTCATATACCTTTTTTTCAGGGATGGCCTATGTATGCACAGCTACTGATTGATTTATTCAAATATTTAGCTCCTTTCCTTAGAAATGTGGAACTCACCAAACCTATGCAAATTCTATACAAGGTAATTAATTTGTAGTTGTAAATTAAAATAACTTTCAGAGTGGGGGGTAAATCACACCTATCTGAGTATATGAGGATTATCTTTTTATTAGACTTTCACTGTGTAGTATATTCAGAAAAGTATTAAAATCCAATTTGGCAAAGTGCCTGCACCAGTGTATACTTTTCCCACATCTTGGCATGCCTTTTTTTTCCCCTCCATTTTAGCCATTTTGGTAGTTGTGTACAAGAAGATCTTGTGGATGTTTTAATTTGCATCTCCTTAATGATTTTTTAATGGAATTTTCTTACATAGATTAGCCTTTTTGTGACATTCCTTTTCCAGTATTTTGTTCATACGTGCTAATAAGCAGATGCTCTACCACGGAGCCATACCCCCACTGCCTTTTCTTGTTTTTAAAATAAGAACTCATATATTATGAATCCAAGCCTTTTACTGATGTATATTCAAGTATCTCCCTCTCTTACAGCTTTTTCACTCCTTTTAAAGGAACGTGTCATTTGAACATTTAAAAGCTACTATATCAGAATTACCAGTTTTCTACATAATAGTGAATGTGGCCTCTAGTGAGTTTTACAAGAGATTGCCTGCCTCAGAAGTTAGTAAGGAATTCTGGTTTATGTATCTGAATTGTCCAGTTTATTTGCAAAAAAAATTTAATAAAAATTGTCAGTATTTTCAGTGTTCGCAGACTCTGTAGTGATAGTCTTCTCTGTAGTGACATTGGTCATTTCTGTTTTTCCATCAGTCTTAGTAGGGTTTCTCAGAACTGGCTTTGAATTTTTTTTCTGGTTAATGCATTAAAATTAAAATTTTAATTGATAGGCATTCTTTTTCTAATGCTTTCCTTGGTTTTCATTAGTTCTTTTTCTAGCTTCTTAAGATAAACACTTTAATCAGTGCATTTTTTGTTTTTTTGTGCAGACTATTCTAGCACCTGAGGCTATAAAATTACTACCTAGTTTTTCATTTTTAGATAAAAATGTTTTGATAAAGTAACATTAAAGTGTTTATTAAGGTTTATAAGCAGTTCTTATGTTGCTTGAAGTGTACCTTTAGCCTTTTAAAATTCAAAGTAGGAAGACAATTACTTCCTTATTGTGAAAATGTTTTTCTCATTTTTTTAAAAAAACAGGGTACTCTCAGAGTGCTGCTGGTTCTTTTGCATGATTTTCCAGAGTTCCTCTGTGATTACCATTATGGGTTCTGTGATGTGATCCCACCTAATTGTATCCAGTTAAGAAATTTGATCCTGAGTGCCTTCCCAAGAAACATGAGGCTCCCAGACCCATTCACTCCTAACCTGAAGGTAAAGTTCCAAACAGTTCAAGGAAAAGTTCTATTTTAGTCCATTTTCTGGCATATGGGCCATGTGTTTTTCCTCTCCCAGTACACACACACACATATTTTGTGGTAGGTAAGGATACTGTTTGAGGAGAACAATCAGTGGTTATTAAGCTGGGTGACTGGGCTGTAATACTGCTGCTCCTGAATACTGGCTCATTTTTATCTGTATTTACAGAGCCCCAGCCATTGTTTTGGGTGAGTCGTTGAGTGCTGTCCACATGAAAGAATTGCAGAGCAGACCTTTGTGATGCCTGTATTTGACAGATGTTTTGTGTGTGCTTGTGGAAGGAGAAAGGAACACTTAAAATTACTACAGTTTTTATGTATTTTCTATTCTCACCCCCACTGCATTTTTAAAAAGTAGTAAGTGTAGTATTTTCCTGTTCCACTGGGGCTTGCACTCTTGAAATCTCCTCCTGGACTCTTTGAAATCTAAGTTTAGGAAAAATTGGTTAGTGAGATAAACTAGACCTGTCCATCAGAAGTATCTTGCCTTACTTTAGGAAGTAGATACCTTTTATAGAACGAGAAATACCTATCATTTTGTGTAGAGAGTCTTCCAGTTAACATTTGATTAAACCAATATAAAGTGGCAGTCTAGTCTTCAAGGCATGTGTAATGTGTATAGTTTTAGAAAAACAATCTTAACCACTTTTTGGCATAGATAACATTTGTTAATTCCTATAATTGATTCTGGTTGTGATTCTTGGCATTTGTGGCAGGTGGATATGTTGAGTGAAATTAACATTGCACCCCGGATTCTCACCAATTTCACTGGAGTAATGCCACCTCAATTCAAAAAGGATTTGGATTCCTATCTTAAAACTCGATCACCAGTCACTTTTCTGTCTGATCTGCGCAGCAACCTACAGGTTAGTGCTTCCATAGAAAGCACTTTGTGTGAACCATCCTATATTTGGTTCATTTCAGGAGTTAATCTTTCCACCCCGATTGAAACATGTAGCAACATATTGTCATATCTATTAATTGGGTAAGCTTAACTGGATTGTGTGTTGTGCTAACATATTTGATCAGTTACACAGTACTACAGATTTAGACAGCCTGAGAAAAATTTTCTGTCAAGATAGCCTACCAGCAGTCATTTCTTGTTTGTATACCAAGATTCTCCTAGGTTAAATTGATTCTGGTTTAATTTGCTATATAGAGTAACTTGAAATGGGATTACTTTATCAATCTTTCCACACCTTAAAACCAAAACTTTCTCCAAATCTTTATCATAATGGGACAGCACATAGCACATGTATTTTGACTTAGCTCTACTTCAGAGATATGTCATGAGCACAGGTACATCTGTTCCCAAAGGAACTCATGTTTCTCTTGATAGAACCACTCTTGGAATGTATAAATGTGTGCTAAAATAACCTTATTAAATCAATCACAGTTCTGAGTTGGGTAAGGAACTGAAGATTGAACCCATAGCCCTCACATTGAAGTACACCCCCAACCCCTATTTATTTATTTATATTTTTGTGGCACAAGGAATCGAACTCACAACCTCACGCCTGCCAGACAGGTGCTTAAGTCATGGAGTCAAACTCTCAGCCCTTGTTTTTTGAGGCAGGGTTGCACTGTGTAACACAGGCCGGCCTTGTGCTTGCATTGTAGCCCAAGCTGGCCTTGAACTCACAGTGCTTCTCCTACCTCAGCCTCCTGAGTGCTGGGATTAAAGGTGTGTGCTGCCACGCCTGGCTCCCTATTTATTTTTGAGACAGGCGCTAGTTAAGCTGCCCAGGCTATGCTCAAAATTGGGATTGTCCTGCCTCACCATCCTAGGGTAGTGGGATCACAGGTTTGTGCTGCTGTGTCAGGCCAAGGTTCCAATATGCAAATTGCAAAGAATATTGAGAGGTGTTCACACTTTCTTTGAGGTTCTGTGGGATAAACTTTTTCTGTTTTGCTCTTCTAGGTATCCAATGAGCCTGGCAATCGCTACAACCTTCAGCTTATCAATGCACTGGTGCTGTATGTAGGAACTCAGGCCATTGCGCATATCCACAACAAGGGCAGCACACCTTCCATGAGCACCATCACTCACTCGGCACACATGGACATCTTCCAGAACCTGGCTGTGGATTTGGACACTGAGGGTGAGTGGAGCTTCCGTCTCTGGAGTCAAGTTCACTGTGCTTTTTGCCACAATCTAGGCACAAAAATCAAAATTGCTGTAAGCCACAAGAAAAAATATCCTATCAGGATATTTATAGGTCTGGTTATTTTTCATTTGTTTACATGTTCAGTGCAAAAAGGAAAAAATTACCCAAAATCCTGCTGTATCAGTTAACACTTTGTGGTATAATTGCAGTTTTGTTTTTTTTTTTAAATGAAAATGAACATGCTGTTTTTGGTGTGTGTACAAACACAGGTTCACGTTACATAGTTTTAGTTAGCCTGTTTCCTCAACATTGGTGCCTCATTGACAGGAATACATTAAATGTGAGGCATATGCAGATTAGTGAGTAGGATATTCTTCCCTCTTCTATGGGTAATTCATCAATATAACTTCAAGTTGTATCTTTCTTGGTTGCCTTTGGTGTTCTATATTTATTCTTAGGTAGTAGATATCTCACCTAGTGTTAACTAGCTACAGTCCTCCTTATTTTAACACAGTGCAACTTTAGCAGGTCTTTTCATTTTGCTGTGGACATTTGAGAGGCTAATTAATCTTGAGTATATGCACTCACCTGTTTTTAGAAGGGATTTGTGAGAATTTGAAAGCTGGTATGGTGGCACATGTCTGTAATTTTAGCACTCAGGAGACTGAGGCAGTAGGATCGCCAGCCTGGGTTACATGGGAAGTTCGAGGCAGCCTGAACTACATAACAGGACCCTGCCTCAAAAATGAATACATGAATGAATGAATGAATGAATGAATATTACTACATCCAGACTTTAACAATAAAGAAAAGGCAGAGTAGCGTTTAACTTTACAAAGTTTGGTAACTTTACAAAGACAACCAAAGTAGTGGTTCTTTAGAAAGTATGGATTGAGAACTATTCAGGTTGTCTGTCCTCAAGAACCTTTCAGGTAGAAACTTTTCATAATAGCAAGGCACATTTATTTTCATTGCTCTCATTTCGTTATAAGAGGAATTTTCCAGAGGCTACATAAAATACAGTAGTATAACTTACTGCAGACAGAGGCAGAAATGAGAATTTGCTGTTTTTTTGTAACATCAAAAAATCTGTGTAAGTGTAAAGGTGACAGTTTGCCGAATTTTTTCCAGAAAATATTAACATGTTATTTATGTTTACAGTGGGTCTTTTTAAAAACGAGTATTTTGAAATACTGCCTTTAATTTCTCTAACATGGGAAGTACAGTCAAACCCACAGAGAAATCTTTGCACTTGGTAGCTAAGACAAGAGGATCACTGTGAGTTCAAGGCCAGACTGCACTACACAGCAAGACTTTGTCTCAAAAACATAAAAAAAGGTCTTTGGGGGTCCTGAGAAACAGTGAGGTCCTTCAGAGCAATCTGCATCTGTGTCAGAAACCCAGCAGCGCTGTTTGTGTTCTGGGCAGGCTTTCAGAGCAGGTCCTCACTGTGTTGTCTTCTTAATTTCTAGGTCGGTATCTCTTCTTGAATGCAATTGCAAATCAGCTGCGGTACCCAAACAGCCACACTCACTACTTTAGCTGCACCATGCTGTACCTTTTTGCAGAGGCCAACACTGAAGCTATCCAGGAACAGATCACAAGGTTAGTTTATTTTTTTGAATTCTTAAGAGTTCTTTCTGTGTGTTGTTTGGTAATACAGTGTGAAATATGAGATATAGTTGTGAACAAAATAGAGATGTTCCCTACCCTAATACTTATTCTGACGGACATATTACAAATGCAGAATTAGAAACTGTCATCACTGAATATAGAACTGTAATTACCATTGTAATTGTTTGTTTTTGTGGCGCTGGAGACCAGACTGGCTTACATTAACCGGTACAGAGCTTCTCTGAGGTGGTGGCAATAGCAGTTACTGGTGCCATCCATACACACATACCATTTTGCCTTACTGGGGATTGAATCCAGGGCTTTGCACTGGGCCAGCACACACAAGTATGCACCATCTCCCCTCTTTAAATTTTGAGACAAGGTCTTGCTAAATTTAGTCCAGGCTCAATTTAAATTTACAGTCTTCCTGCCTCAGCCCTCTCGGTGCTGGGATTATATGCATGTGCATGCACTGCCCTCCACCCCCTACTCTGAACAGCTTTAAAGTTCTAGTACCTTTACTCTATTAATAGTTAACTTTCAAGCTCAGAGCCAGGACACATTCAGATATTCTAATCAGAATCTTATCTATATTACATACTTTTTATAAAGTTAAACACCATAGTCAAGATGAACTGGGGGCAGGGATGGAGCTGTGGTCATCAATTTGTTTCTTTGCATGTTAATACTTTCTTCCTTTCCCCAGGGTTCTCTTGGAACGGTTGATTGTAAATAGGCCACATCCTTGGGGTCTTCTTATTACTTTCATTGAGCTGATTAAAAACCCAGCATTTAAGTTCTGGAACCATGAATTCGTACACTGTGCCCCAGAAATTGAAAAGTGAGTTGAAAGTAATTTTTTAATTATTTAGCAGTGAAACACAAGATTGAGTTAATATCTTGTTTGGTTTCTATTTAGCAGGTATTGCTCTAAACGTTGCTCACAAGCACATTTGTAATTGTCTCCATTCTTTAGGTTATTCCAGTCGGTTGCACAGTGCTGCATGGGGCAGAAGCAGGCACAGCAAGTAATGGAAGGGACAGGGGCCAGTTAGATGAACTCTCTCCGTTGTAAAGGTGTCACTGCACCAAGTTCATAAACTGAAGAATCCTTTCAACTCTTCCTGACTTTCCCAGCCCTTTGGTTCTCGGGTGTCTGTCCCATTTACTGTTGGGGCCAGCCTCCTGTCTAGGTGGGCACGTTCCAAAGTTTAAATGCATTTTTTTTGACTCTTGGCCAAAATTTAAAACATGCTGTGAATATCACTTTGAACTTGTGTAAATACATGAAAAAGAAAACCTTTGTCTGTAACTTGAGTGTGCAAAATGTGTTCAAGGCAAGTACTTAAACCAGTAAGTTGGAGTACAGGAAGCTGATGTCATGAACTTGTCTGAGGGCCCAGCTTGCTGTCTGATGATGTTTAGTGTCTCAAAGGATAGCAAAAACCTATTTAAATATTACACAGTGTATTTTTAAATGTGGATAGGGAACCACAAAAATGTGTGTGGGTTAGAACACAGAAAGGACTCACTGAGATCCCACAGGGTTTTTGCTTGATTTTTCTCAAACTGGTCTAAAGCTGACCGCAGGGAAAGGTGCTTGCTTTCTGGTCCTGTTGAAGAATCTGCACCTTGGTTCCAAATCAGGCGTAAATCATCCCCCCACCCCCCCACCCCAGCCATCACTCACATGCTACTTGGAAACTGTGAGGAAAGGAATGAAATCTTGCACCTCTCCCATATCACTCTGCTTATCCCATACAGCCAGTGTTGAGCAGAAAAGTTAACCAGACCAATATGATCCCTTTTGTAAGGATTTAAATGTTTTATGGGTGTACTGGTCCCAGTGTCCTATTCTGTGGCCTTTATAGTTCCCACTCTTTACTCAGTAGCAGCTGCCAGTGCTGGGAAGGAGGAAAGTAAGTGTCCAGCTGCACAGAGCCCAGGACTGCTGGGAAACACCCACTTCAGGCTGAGCCAGATTCCCACTAAGCCAGCATAGTTAAGCAAGGAAACCACTTTGGTATAGTGCTTCAATAACAACAAAAACCACTGTTAGAGCCATTTTCTGTGGTCAAAGAATTCTAAACACCAGCCAGTCTTCGGCAGGGGGATATAGCTCAGTGGCATAGTGCCTGCCTAGCAAATGCAAGGCCCTGAGTTCAAGTCCTGGTACAAAAGAAAAATCTCACTTATAATTTACCATTACCTTTAATAGTAGTCAGGTTTTATGACTAGGGAGGACAAAGAGTTAACAGTTTCGTACCAGTGAAGTTTGAATGTCCTTGTGTGTCTTTGGGTTTCTTCTTAAAGGCAAGTTGTGTCATCATCTATGCAGACTTTATGCCAATGAGACAGCCACAACTGCAAGTGTAACAACCAGTGATCCGACCCAGTGCTGATTATGTAGCTTTTTAAGTCCCCTCCAGGAAATGGAGGTTTCACAAAGGGTGACTGTCCCAAAGCAGACTGATTTGAACCATGTCTTCCTCTGAAGTCCATGTTATCACATGCTGTTAATACCATCTTTCTGATGACTTTGGTTATAGCAGACCACCACAACAGCTTTTGCTTTGGTTGGCCATGATGGCACACACCCAGGGCTCTAGCACTCAGGAGGATGAGGCAGAAAGATGATCAGCTGAGGTCAGCCTGTAGCACATAATGAGACCCTGTCTCTGCCCCGACCCCTAGGTCATCTTAAATAACAGTAATGATGCCCAGGTCTGCTGACCATCCTTAAAACATGTCACTACTTTAGAATTAACACCATTGCTTTCCTTTTTGGTATCTAATGAAAGCAGATCATTCAAACTTTTCCTTTTTCAGCAATAACAGCTAAGAACAACATTCTTACTGCTTTTCCTTCAGGCTACAGGAGCTAACTTGTCAATGCCAACAACTGATGTAAGATCATTTTCTGCCCATAGCGAACCTGTAAAGCCTGCTGCTCCCTCCAGCTGAGTTTGGCATAGGCCTCCTTGTTACTGAGGATGTCTTGCTCAGTTTTTAAGTCTGTGGCGTAGGTCTGCAGGGTCAACAGAACACTGTCTCGCAGCAGCTGCCTCCATGATGCTTTGAGCTTTGGGATACTGGTGATTGTCAGGTTGTCCTCTTCCCTTTTATTCGGTCCCCATCCATCCTGGTCCCGAAAGGCTCTGAACTCCTCAGCAGTCATACACAGTACCTTGCAGCAGACAGGGGGCCCTTCATTATGATGCCCTTCATTATTTAGGAGCATTAAAGTGTCCCCTCTACATCTCCCTGCCCCCCATTCCTCTAGCCTACCTTTATTTCATTCTAATCTGTAAGTCTGTAAGTATCAGGATGTTCTCAGCCCCTACCTTGAGTGTGGTGGTCAGCTCCTCCTCAGTCAGCACCTCCTCACGCCCAATCACAAAGGCGCCCTCTTCCCCTACCATCTCCAGTTTGCATAAGAAATCCCAGCGCTCAAATAGGAGGAGTCTTTCAGCTTCCCCTTTCACTCCTATAAAGTGACAAAACTCTTCAGTATCCCCAAGGGCTCATTTCCAAGAAGCTGACTGCTGTTCAGCAGGGCTATTGTAACCCTTAAGTCAGACTATGGTTAATGAGATACTCACCCTGTAATGCTGCTTCACGAACGGTCACCATCTGAATGTCAGCTGTGTCATCTGTATTGTCAGGATATGGTTCAACAAAACCATACATATGAATCAGCTGCCAATTAGCCATCTGCCCATAAGTGTTGAAAATCTCATGGCCTTTGGGAATGGACTGAGTAGCCACCATCCGAAGGTAATCCTGGGATGAAAGGGAGAAGCTGGGGCCACACCCTTCCCAGGCCATTCCTGGGAAGATGATGGTCTTTTTTAGAAACAGCCTTCAGGTGTATTCAGTCATGGGACTAGTACTACATCTATACTTTTGGGTTTTTTCCTGGTCTTTTTTTGAAGCATGGTTTCACTATGCAGTTTAGGTCAGGCTGGCCTTGAACTCACAGCAGACCTCCTGCCTTAGCCCCTCCCGTGCTGGGATTACAGGCATGCCCTATATTCAGTCTTTAGTTCCTGTCACATGCTGTACTGTAGAACGAAAGGGGTCAGTTTATGTAGTACTAGGTCTATCTGCTCAGTCATGTTACCACTTTAAAAAGCCAGTAGTTTTTAAAAATAAGCAGTCAAGCCCAGATCAAGAGTAAGGATTAAGTCAGGTATGGTGGCACATGCCTATTATCTCAGCATATGGACACTGGCAGGAGGATGCCAAGTTCCAGTCTAACCTGGACAATTAAGGAAGACTTGGGGGGAGGGGCGGCTATGGATGTAGTTCTGTGAAAACTCTGGATTCAATCTCCAGTACCCTCCCCACCCCCAACAAATCAAGGCTTAGGAAATTAACAGCTACATTTGCTGATTTTTTATAATATAAATGTATACTTTTCTCACAATTTTTCCATATAGAACAGAACTGACAGTTCTAAAAGGGAGTTATCTTAGCTCTCTGGTCTTGACATACCCACATCTCCTTTCGTCTGAAAGGACCAAGACTTAGCAGTTCTTTGCTGTTATCCACAGTCAGCCAAGTCTTGGCCTACTCCCCTGCGTCAGAGCAGCTGGCGGGGAATTATATGTGGCTGTGCACACCATTCAACACAAGTTCCAAAGAAATGATGGTAATGAGAGTTTATGGCAGGATCCCCCCTCTCCGCCCCACCCTGCCAGTCTCACTATGTAGCTCAGGCTGGGTCAGAACTCTCAGTGATCTTCCTGCCTCCAGAGTCCTGGGATTACAGGTGTGTGCCACCACTTAGAGCAGGCCGCCTCTTTCTGAGACAGGTGCCACCCTTGATGGCCTTGGATTCTCGTGCATTAGCCACAGTTCTGAGGGCTTTAAAATGTTCAAATGATTTTACTGTAATACGAAAACCAAAAGTACAGGAGGTGCTAAATTCATCTCATTTTTAGGATGAGTAGGAAAGCGGAGCCCAGTGATAAAGACACTTGAATCAGATGCCCACTCATAAAGGCAATAAGGAGAACTAGGTGGGATCCACTCACTGCAGAGTACTCTAGATTGGCATTGTGATTGGCTAAGTGGTTTAAAATGTCTGCGCCAGGCACCATCAAAGGGGAGTTTGGCTCCTTTTCCTTTTCCTCTTCCTCTTCCTCCAGGGGTTCCTGAAAGCTGCCAGAGAGATCTCGCCTAAGGCCCAGGCTTAGGTGAGACACTAGGGGTGTTCACTCTTCTCCCCCACCCCGAGTCCCTCAGTAGAGTTCTAAAAAATAAAAGACCAGTCCTCCAAGCCTTTGCTCACTGACCTATAGGCCATCACAAGGGCCACCAGTTGGTGATAGAGTTCCAGGGAGCGGACACTGGGACCGAACAGGTCTGGATGGGCCTCCATGAAGGGCAGCACGATGGCGTAGTATTCGCTGCGGATGTTGGCCAGGTCTTTGTCCACAGCCTCGGGGACACCGGTGCCCTGCAGCAGGCGCCGCCGCTCCTCCTCGGGCCTGTGGGGACATCCCCCCGCCCCGCTCCCTTCACTCTACCGGGTCTGGAACTTTGGGGCACCCATAGCTGGGTGGCTAAGCAGGCTGCTAATGCGGGTGCTCCCAACCCCTCCCCCGCTGCTCACCAGAACATGGGGTGCTCCAGGCGGCCCAGCTTGGGCCACAGTGCAAAATAGGGGCTCCAGGGGGAGGCTGGGGCCTGCAGTTCGTGGAGCAGCGCCAGCAGCAGCGGCACCCAACCGGACTGGCTCTGCAGCGCGCCTCGCTCTGGGGACGACACGGGGGTGAGCGCCCGAGGTGACCCGCGGCCGCCCGAGGAGCCTGCCAGCCCGCCCGCGCCCACCTCGCTCCAGAAGATCACCGATCGAGCAGGTGTGCGGCGACAAGAGCGCGGTGCGAGGCACTGCGAACAGCAGCTCCCCCGGCTGCACGCTCTCCCGGGCTACCATTCCGTAGCCCGCCACCGTGCCCTGGTTGCTCACCGCCACCTGCGCCAGGGGAGGGACGGGTCAGAGCTGCAGCGCACGCCCGCCGCCCGCCGCCCGCCGCCCGCCGCCCGCCGCCCGCCGCCCGCCGCCCGCCGCCCGCCGCCCGCCGCCCGCCGCCCGCCGCCCGCCGCCCGCCGCCCGCCGCCCGCCGCCCGCCGCCCGCCGCCCGCCGCCCGCCGCCCGCCGCCCGCCGCCCGCCGCCCGCTCACCTTGGGACTCAGCTCCAGCCCCACCCGCCCGCACCAGCTCAGGAAGCCGGCCACCGGGTCGGGGTCTTGCTCGCCGCCATCTGCGGGTCGCGCCGCCTGGGAGGGCGCGCGCTGGGGGCCGCCGGCAGCGCAGGGGCGCCGGGGAGAGGCGCGGGGCCCGCGGGAGGGGCCAAGGAGACGAGCCGGGGGACCCCGCGCCGGCCGCCCGCTACTCAGCCGCGCGCGCTTACTCCGGGTAGCCATGCTGCGCTCGCGCTTCCGGCAGCGTTGGCTCCGCCCCCACGGGCCGCGCCGGAAGCGCGTGGGGTCTTGGCGTCCGCGCGGAAGGGGAGGGGCAGCTCCTCCTGCACCGACTGCTTTTTGACTCTGGTGTTTCCAGCGGGGTTTAGCACGCCTGCAATCGCAGCACTCGGGAGACTGAGGCAGGAGGATCACTGTGAGTTCGAGGCCAGCCTGAGCTACAAAGTGAGTTCAAGGCCAGCCTGAACTGCATAGTGAAACCTTGTCTCAAGAAAACGCTCCTTTCAAAAAATCGTGGTCCCTTGCTGCCTTATACCTGGCGCTCAACCAACTTAGCATTCTCCCTCCCATCTGTCCCCGAGAACTGAAATTTCCTGGGTACAAGTCTGGGTGCGAAGACAAAACCCATTTCTCCCCCACGCTTGCCGGGTGGGAGAGTGCAGCGCGTTCAGGAGGGCGGCTCGCAGTCTGCGGGTCGCGGTCTTGGTCACCGATGGTCAGCTCACCACTGCACGCTGTGTGTGCCCTCAGAGCGGTGTACGTGCCTTGGGTGTAAGACAGACCTCCTCTACCCACATTTGTTTGTGCGTCTTTAATCTGCGTACAACGTGGCCAGTTTCATTACCTCATTAGCTGACACGCAGGAGGGACTCATTGCGTATCCAGTAAATGAACAGAGTGACACTGGTTAAACATGGGAAAACAGCACGTTGTTCTATTTAAGAAAACGAGGTCCTGAATAGAATATTATGGGGAGGGTTTTGAAGCCAAACAACTCTTTAAAATTAATTCAGTTTGATCTCTTGGTGCAAATTCTTTGTCCTAAAGCTCGTTTTGCTCAGCTGTGAAACGCATCTAACCTGTAGAAGTGACGTTAGGATTGGTAAGATAAGGCGTGTGCAAGCACCTCAGGCCGCTGGCAGCCTCAGCAGTCGGCCCCTTCCAAAGGTCACCACAGGCGCGCTCTTCTTAGTTTCTTTATTAGTTTTTCAGCAGTTAACTTTCTACATTGACAAGGGTTTTTGTTTTACATTTTGTCATCTCAAACTCTCATGACATCAGCCACCAGAATACACAAAAGTAGGCTCTTAACTTTGTACAGAGAGGAAAATAAATTCACCTTGACCAAAGAGGAGACAACCTCCGATGGAAAACCACACGCAGGAAGACCCAATATACATATATATAATGTATAGATATTTATATATCTCATCTGAAAGAACACAGCAAAAAAATAAAAAAATAAAAAAAGAGAAAGAAACAGTACTCGCAGTGCTGTCTACAGTAAGAGGGATTAATTCTACCAGCTTTAGACAGTCACATTCAATATTGAAAGGAAGCGCGTGAGTGAGCAGAACTGGGGTAGACTACACTCCACTAGGCTCTTGGTCTAGCAGTGGCTCAAGATCATGGAAGGTGTTACGTGTACCAATGAAATAGGGATCTAGGCGGCCTCTCGGCCTCGGGACACCCCACATGACCCTCCCCACCTCCACAGCCCTTCAGTCTTTCAGTGCTCTCTTCCTGCTGTTTGGGGATTCATTGATTTAGGGTCTAAGACAAATGGCTCTGGCTTCTGGGCCAGGAGATTCTACCCGACAAGCTCAGGTGGACGGAAGTAAATGGCACAGTCCTGGGCTTAGGTGGCAGGAAAGGGCTGGGGTGTGTGGGAGCCTTTCTCCTCTCCCTGGTCCTCAAAGGTTCGCACACCACCCAAGAGCAATCCCAGCCTTTCCCTCTGCCCCCAGCCAGGTCACTAGGGAGACAGGACCAGGTGATTTCTACCTCAGGGAGACCTTGGCTCAGAATGGGACAGGGCCAAGAGGTGGCCGAATGCGTGGCTCTTCCGATTCTACCTTTAGCCCCCACCTGCCCAGCTCTACAGCACCAGCCAGCCCAGAGAGCACCGGGATAACAGCTGCTCCCTGTGGCTACACTCCAGGTGGCTGTCACCTGTACTACGGGTTAGAGCCTTGTGTGCGTGGTGGGGGCTGAAGGGACAGGGCCTTCTGGTGCTCCCTGCTGATACCTCCAAGCTTCTGCATCAGGGTCGGAGCCCAGCACCAATCATCTCAGAACCCCATTTGTCTTCCCCACTCCTGCCAAGGGCTTTAATCTGGGGATGATATGGATCCTGGCCCGGGAAGGGCTCCAGCTCTTTCTTTAGCCACCCCTCCTCCATTGCCCCTGACTGTGCCTGAGCCATGGGTCAGGACAAGAGGGATGAAGGCAGCCAAGTCAACACAGTGAGGGAGATGGGGTGAAGGGAGCCCCTCAAACCATCTGAAGACCGTTCTGCTGCAGCACCCAAGGTGGATCCCTCATTTTTTTTTTTAAACAAAAGAGAAGTCCCCATTTCCTCCTGTTCACCCTCACAAAAATAAAGGGAAAATGAGCTTGCATAGGGATGGCAGTGGGATCTTGATATGGGCGAGAGGGCAGGAGAGCATCTTGGCCAGGGACCAAGGGCTTCAGCAGGACACCTCCATGGTGTGGTTGACCTGGCCCAGCCCCTCGCTGCTCTCTGAGTGGGTGCAGGGCTGTGGGCGGCTGCCATCCACGGAGCTGGCACTGGTGAGGGACGCGGTGCGGGAGCGCGCCAGACGGGTCATGCTGGCTGAGGGCACTGTGGGCAGAAAAGGAATGGGTTGAGGACTGGCAGGTAGGGCCTGAAACCGGCAGGCGGGCAAAGGATAAAGCAAGCAAAGCGGCCATCGAGACCAATCTTCCAGAGACACAAGGCCCAGCCCAAGCCAGGGCGCCGTGTCGGCCCCATGAAGCCTGAGGCATGCAGGGCCAGCACTGGCCAGGAGGCCCCAAGCTGGCACAGGCATGTGCTGTTCCCAGCATGGCCTCCCACAAGAGGATGACAGGGTGGGGAAGCAGGATCGCTTTGGGAAAGGACACGGTGTCATGGCCACAAGCTGCCCTCAGTCCCATTTCAGCCCTTATTTAGAGTTTTGCAGGTGAGCTGCATGAAGCAAACTGCTCTCCTGAACTCGCCTGGTCACCTGTTTGACTGGGCCAGGGCCAGGCCTGACTGAGGGGCCTGTGCTTCCAGCCCCCAGAGCTCCAGGAGACCCTCAGCCCCTGACAACCTAGGAGCAAGACTGCTCTCAGACCCAATCTCAAGCATTTGCAGAAGAGCAGGAATCTTGTGGGCTTTGGAGTTGAGCAGGACACAGCAAGTTTCCAAGCTACAGCAAGATGCGGCCTGGCTGCAACAATGCACAGAGGGGGGCCGGGCAGAAGGGGGGACCATGCACCGGGAGAGGGGCCGAGGGGCTACCTGCTCCTCCACTCAGCCTTCGGTCCTTCAAGTATGCAACTGAGAGAGAAGACAGAGCCGGAGGGGTGGGGGCGGGGAGACACAACACAGTGAAGATCGTGGCCGGGCAAGGCAGAGACATTGAGATGGGCCAGAGATGAGATGAGTGGACAAGCAGAGAGTGGGCCCGGCAAGGGCTGAGCCTCAGAAGCCCACCCCTGCCCGCCCACCCTAGGACCCTCCGCAGGGACTGAGCTCAGTGTGACCCAAGGAAGCCCTGCCAGTGAGACGGAAGCTCTCATCTTGCCTGCCTGCTGCAGCCCAGGCTCACGTCAGCAGGGCCTCTCAGGCCTACAGCGTAGTCCCAGGGTCTTCAGGATTCTGCGGGGTCTCAGTCTCCCCAGTGCAGAATCCCTCCTAACTCTCAGGGCCCTAAGAATGTACCCCAGAGCCTGGCAAGTGCTGCTCATTCCTCCTTTCACGAATGCTGGCCTCAGAGCTGGCTATGCCACCGTGGAGGCCTGGGCCTCTCTGCCCTACTCCTGGTGCACAGGCTGGCAGGCCCCTGGGCTGGAGGAGCTCCCTTCCTGCTGTGCTCCCCAGCTCCCCACGACTCCTTCCCAAGGAGACACAAGCTCCAGGGGCTGAATGGAAAACAAATTCATGGAGAGGAAGTTTGCTTCCCAGCAGTAGAGGAGCCAGAAGAGCAGCAGTGTGTCAGGGGAGGGGACCAGGGGCCGAGGGGGTACACCAGCACCACCAGAGCTGTGTGTCTGGACTGGCAGCACAGTCTGGGGTCTCATCATCCAAGGGAGTGGAGGACAGGGAACAGGTCCCACCCTGTGGCTCATTTCCTGAGTTTCAGGTTTGCCTCCCCCAGGTTCTGCTGCCTGCTGCTGGCTCTCCTAATGCCATATAGTCTCACTTGCCTTTTCTGGTCCCCGCACTCCAAGCCTATACCTATGATGCCCCTGGGTATCACCCTCCACCTGTGACAAAGGATCGCTCAGGGTCCCTAGGCTCAGCTGTGCGGCTGGCCCCTGAAGAGTGGGTGACTTACCTTAAACAGGCTTTCCCAGCTGGACCCAGCCCAGGCCTGCCCTGGACCCCTGGGACTGGGAGAAGAGTCCTCTCCCAACAGCCCCAGCCCTGCCCTCAGACAGTGCCCCAAGGCTTCCACATGGGCACAGGAGAGCTGGAACACACCAGTGGGATTGGGCCCAGGTAACGCAGCACTTATCACCCACAGGTCCTCAGCACTGGACACTGTGCCAGCCCTGGAGCCCACCCATCAGTTTCCGGGGGGGCAGGTGGGGAGTACTCACTGTAGCCCATGCCTTGCAGGAAGTATTTGAAGGCCTCGGTCAGCTTCCCCGGCTGCAGGAGGGCAAGACAGGTCCATGCTTTGATGAGGTAGCCCGGGAGTGGTGGAAGGGAAGGCCTCCCCCAGACCGCCCCCACTGGCAGGAGGACTAAGAGTCTCACCTGTGTGACCTGAGGGAGCCCCCCAGAATCTGCCATCTACAAAGCAAAGAATAAGGTGAGCTGAGCAGGTCCCCCACCTGGAAAGGCTCTGCCGGCCAGATGCACTGTGGGCTCCTGCCCTGGCTGGGCGGGGCCCCTCCCAGTAGCCACACTCACCTTCAGGAAAGTCGTGGTGGTCGGGTCCAGTTTGGAGTTGCATTCCACCTGGGACAAGGAGCCAGTTTCAGCAGCACCCCTAACCCCAACACTAAGGCCATGTCTGTGCCCAGAGCAGAAAAGGGGGCGGTACTAGGGGCCAAGTGTGGGCCTAGAGCCTTGAGGAGGCTGCTCCCCTGGCTTCTTCCTTTCAGGGGTCTCCAAGTCTCTGGAGATCAGTTAGCAGCCCCTCAGAGGCCTGGAACCCTGGGACACAGATGGGTCTGCAAAACCCCAAGGGCCGCATGGGCTGGGCAGTGAGGTGAGGGGCTGTAGTGGGAGACTGAGGCCGCTGGGCCAGCCCACGCCCCTGTTCCTGCCAGCCTCCTCACGGGCAACGGGAGGCTTGGTATTTTCTGGGCATTCCTGGACACAGAGGGCACAGGGAAAGAGCGAGTACCCTTGTTCATGTGAATCCATTTCATGCAGGTTGAAGTTTAGAGAGTTTAAGCTCTGGGGCTAAAGTGCAGAGAGATTAAAGAGGAAGCTGCACGATGGGGGAAGGGAGAGGGGGCGAGTCAGGCAGGTCCCCAGCCCCTCCCTCCATAGGTCCCCCTCTCCTGCAGGACGTGGTGCACTAGGCACGGATGGTGGCAGACGGCAAGGAAGTGGACGGGAAGCCTGCCCTCCAGTACTCGTCCCTGAGGCCACCGTGGGCTGCACTGAGAGTTGGCCTTGGTGGCAGGGAGTCCCACGGGTGCCCATCCACGACAGCACACTCACCACCCCATCCTCAGCAGGTGCATTGTCCCCGACCACCAACATCACGGGGCAGCTGCAGACACAGAGGGAGAGGGCTGTTGGGCCCGGGCGAGGGGGCAGAGGCGGGGCCCCTGGAGGCCACATCACTCACCGGAGCGTCTTGGCATTGGGCACCGTCCCAGGCCGGTTAATGTCCAGGTCTCTTCGGCTGCAGGAGGAGCAGAGGCACAGGTGGGCACCTCAGGAGTGGATGAGGGGTTCCCCGAGCCCACCTGGGCCAACTGGTCAAACAGGCAGGTAAGTGTGGGCCTGCTCTGCAGGAACAGGGGCTGTCAGGGTTTCCTCACTCACGACCTCTTCGCAGACTCACGGCTCCCCCTGGGGGGGCTCTCCATCTGCACGCAGTGCGGAGAGCCCCAGGCACCACCCTTTCTATCACGGGAATTGGAAGGCAGGGGCTAGCACCTGGGTCTCTCCTTCTCTATTGTTTTCCCAGCAAGTGCTTAATTAAGCAGTGCTTAATAAATATTTGCAAAAGATGGGAAGGAAGGCAAGGGGGATCTGCTCACCCCCAACACCCGACAAAGGACCTCAGAGCACAGCTGGAAAACCACAACCTCTCAGGAGGTTCCCAACCTGTCAATTTAAGGAGATCTTGCCTCAAAATAAAATAAAAAAAAAATTTAAAGGGGTTGAGGATGTAGCTCAGTGCGAAGGCCCTAGGTTCAATACTCAGTACCACAAAAATTTAAGAAAGGAAAATGACAACCCCATCTGACCCCTCCCATGCCGCAGAGGTCAGCACGGCTGCTCCACATTGCTGGGGTCAGGCTGTCACTCACACCCCGCAGTGCTCCCAGCCAGCTGGAGGAGAAGCAGGAGAGCCCAAGGGCCAGGTCTGAAGCCTC
Organism: Dasyprocta punctata; assembly: GCA_004363535.1. Taxonomy (NCBI): domain Eukaryota; kingdom Metazoa; phylum Chordata; class Mammalia; order Rodentia; family Dasyproctidae; genus Dasyprocta; species Dasyprocta punctata. Next base: position 40,342 of record RJWM01001460.1, on the reverse strand, counting down.
GCTGCCCGCTGCCCCCAGGAGGCCTTGACCCTGGGCCGGAAGCCACCCCTCTCCCGGGCTCCGCACCTGTTGTACATGTTCCAGAAGAGCTGCAGGTTGGCCTGGTTCACCACGTTCCCGATCTGCTGCCGGTAGCTCTGCACCAGCTCCGTGTTGTTCACCAGCTCCTCCTGGGCCCGGATGGGGAGAGGCGTGGAGGGGAGAGAGGAGGAGGCTCAGCGCACGGGCAAGCAGGCACCTCCTGAGCTGTGCTCGCCCCACTCCCAGCGGCGGTGGGGAGGGCTGGGAAGATGGGGCCTCAGGGGTGACAGAGAGCAAGGGGTGAGACAGGCAGAGGCCCCCCCCAGGGTGGCGGGCGGGCAGGCCCTTACCTGGCTGAAGAGGTGGGACAGCACTGTGTCTGGCAAAGTGCTGGTCAGGCCGGAGAGCTGCGCGAGGGGGAGGCCAGCGTGAGCGCCGCCCCTCTCAGTGCCGCCCAGCCCAGGCACCCCCAGCTCACCTTGGTGGCTGCCCAGTCGATCCAGCCTTTGCCGTTGGGGTCGATGTTCATGAGCACCAGCCCCTCCACCAGGTCGGGGAAGATGAGCTGCAGGGAGGGTGAGACGGCGGGGAGGGGTGGCGCAGGAAGCCCCTTCAGCCCACCTAGAAAGTGGGCTGTGAAGCCGTGGCCCTGCCTGTCTCCAAGGTGGCCGGGACGGTTAGAGGAGGTGGACTGGCTCGATAAGGCCTTGAGAAGCCACAGATGGGCCAACTGGACTCCAGGGGCCGGGCCTCCTGCTGATCCTCCCTCCAGCCTGAAGCCCTAAGCGCTCTCTGACTCATTTAGAGCCTAGGATTCTATCACTGCTCTCTTCCCTCTTCATATACAAACATATATTCCATACGTACTTATTTCTGCAGTGCTAGGGATGAGTCCCACTGACAGGCACACAGTAGGCAATTGCTTTACTACTGAGCAACATCCCCAACACCTTCTGATTTACTTTTACTTTTTTTTTTTGGTACTGAAAGTCGAACTCACAATCTCACACTTGTCCGGCAGGTGCTTATACTGTTGAGCTAAATCCCCAGCCCCTGATTTACTTTTGAAAGTGATCTTGAAAACATACCAAATACAATGAACTTTAAACATGTTGTATTCTTTGCTTTATACAGAAAATGAAGGAAACTTGATTTTTTTTTTTTTCAACGCTGGGGACTGCACCTAGGGCCTTAACACTGAGTTATATTCCCAGTCCTTTTAAAATTTTGAGACAGGGTCTCACTAAATTGCTAAGTTGCCCAGGCTGGGTTCAAATTTTCAACCCTCCTGCCTCAGCCTCCCAGAGCTTTGAGATTACAGGTATGTACCACCATGCTGGCTGTTTCTCAAGCTAATTTCCTTGGAGGGAACAGGAGGTGGGGTGGCGGTAGGGAAGAAGGAAAAAGGAGCAGAGAAAGTCCCTAGTGTTGCAGGGGACCCCTAGGGCTTGGGCAGGGGGCGGGAGACTCACTGCAAACTTGGCCAGCACGTAGGCCCCGGCTCCCACTCCAATGCCAATGATGTACTTGAACCTGGGACAGACAGAGTACGGCTGCTCACTTGAGGGCCAGGGTGCCGTTTCCCGGGGAACCCACCCAGAGCAGGCCCCACCCACTGTCCACAGCCCTCAGCTGCTGGCACTGCGGTGGCAGCAGGCATCCCTTAGTCCCTGGCACAGGGGTAGGACCGGTGGGGGACTCACCCAAAGTGCTGCACCACGCTGGGGAGCATGGCGGCCAACTGCTCCATGGAGGGGAACTGGTACCTGCAGGCAGAGCAGGAGATCAGGGCTCCAGGCAGCCTGGGGGGCGGGCTGGGGAGAGGCAGAGGGGGTCTGGGGGCACCTACCCCTGAGGAAACTGCGACGCCCCCACCTGCTGTCCCGGGGCATCCACGTGGCACACCACAAAGTGCTTGGTGATCTCCTGCATGTCCTCAAAGTTGAAGAAGGTGTTGAAGCACAGCTTGTCTGCAAAGACACACGCCTCAGCCAGCCGCGCAGGGGAGGGGAGGGAAGGGGCCCCACGGGGCAGGGCAGGAGTGATCAGCCTCCGTGCTCAGCGGGGACACCGAGGCCAGAGGACCCAGGCCACAGGGCTAAGGGTGACAGGACAGCGCACTGTGGCAAAGTGGGGTGGCACTGAGTGAAGCTGGATTGCACTTACGGTTGAGGCCCACATCGTGGTAGGTGAGGATGGCCGGGCGGTTGCCCTTGGGGGAGCCCCGGATCACCACGTGTAGAAGCCCATAAGGCGTCTCAATGTCATGTTCCTGGAAGGTACAGATAGTGCTGGACTCCTGGCAGCCTCCACCCCTGGCTGTTCTGGGGAACCAGGGGACAGGGCAGAGATGGGCCCAGCCAAGGGTCCTGGTTTCATCTCCTGGCAGCCCCAGAGAGGCAGGCCAGATGCAGACCCATTCTCAGAGGGCCCCAGCACAGAGACAACATGAACTTAGCAGAAACTCGGGTCCCCCTGTGAGCCAGCAGTGCGCTGTGCTGCCAGTGTCCAGGCCTCAGTGCCAGGAGGCCCCAGTGGCCCCCACACAGGGCCCTCGCAGGCTCCCTGATGCTGAAGGGCAATGGCCTGGGCAGCCCTGCCTGGAATCCTCAGCAGCACCTGTGCTGGCCAAGCCCTGCCCTGCCCCCCACACTCGCCAGGTTCCCACCCTTGGCTCTCAGTCGCCCTCTGCTTTTCACCTCAGTGCCCTCTCCTGTGATCCAAGCATCCCCAAGGCCCCGCTTCAGGAAGGGTCGGGTTGGATCACTGCTCCCCACACCAAGCCTTCTGCAGGGCCGGAGCAGGAGTCCTTCTGAGTTTATGCTTTGGCTTTGCTTCCCAGGGTCATGAGTCGTTTAGGAGGCCCTGGCTCTACTTCCTGTGTGACTCTCTGTGCCTCAGCCTCGTCGCCAGGAGTCACCTCATGGGGACTTGGTGACAGCTATAACACCGGCCCTAGTAGAGGGCCCTGAGCTGGCTGGTTCCTTTGCAAGCATGTAGTTCTTAATTCTCAATCAGAAAACTTCAGAAAGTTGAGTAAGTGGCTTACCCTGCACTACGGGGAGCCCTGGGGACCACAGGGAGGCCCAAAGAGTTGGACGTGGTACTGGGGTTGGGGGCAGGAAGGAAAGAGCCAGTGACTGAGAGGAGACTGCACATTCTCTCACACATCCTCCGAGGGCCGAGGACCCCAGCCCCCACTTTCAGATGGGAAGATATGGGTGGCAGGGGACAGCTTCTCAGGGACTGGCTTTCTTGGGTCTGGTCTCAGAGGACTGCTGTCCAGGATTGTGGCTCCAGCAGGAAGTGACAAGGTGGCACCAACCCCAGGAGCCACACTCTGCTGGGGGTCTGATCCCCGTGGTCCCCCAGGTGGCCCCAGGCTTACCCTCCCTAGGGGTCCATCAGCTCAAGGTGCACTTCCTGTCTACAGGCCACTGACTGGGCTCTTTTTTACGTGTCCTTTCATTTATTTACTCCTCACACAGACCCAAGCCACATGGAGGAAACGGAGGCCCAGAAAGGACATGTGACTTGCCCAAGATCAAGCTCAGAGCGGGGCGGGGATTGCCAGGCAGGCCAAGGCTCCTCAGGGGCCAGGCTCAGCACTCAGGCTGCGTTTTCTGAGGAGTTCACCAGTTCTACCCCCACAGACCTCAGAGCATGCAGGGCCACCCTCAGGTGCCCACGCTGCTGGGTGCCTGCCAGCCCCATGCCCAGCCTCTCCCTGTTCCCTCAGGGCTGGAGGGAGGGGCCCAGGGGCTTGCTGCACCAGAGGGCAGTTCTTGGGTGAGTCAGCTCTTGTCCTGGTGAACAGAAATCAGGACCCAGGGCGCCTTCCAAACTCAGATCTCCACCCTCCAGCAGGTGTGATGAGGGGGCCTCTGCCTTCCTGCTGAGAGGGTCCCTTTTGTCCCTTCCCAGTCCTGGTGCAGCTGCCCAGGTCACCATCTGCAGGAGGCTGACATCAACAACACAGCTGGCTCTGAGCAGCCATGGTGGGCGGGGGCTTTAGCCAGGTCGTCAGTCCCTGGGCCCTAGTGACCTTGGCCTAACCCTCCTAACGAGCTCTCTGCACTCCTCCCATCCTCCACAGGGAGTTCAGACCCGGTTCTGCCTGACAGCAGCGGGTACCCATTCCTCGGGTCCTGTACTGCCCAAGGTGGGGAGCATGCAGGGACTGGAGCCTGGCGCACCGCGAACCCCCAACTCCCAGGACCAAGAGCTTCCATTGGCTCCCAGTGACGTCAGAGCCGGGCTCCCTCCCGGTGTGAGCCCACGGGATGCAGTGCGGCAGCCAGGGAGGGGGCCCTGACGTCCTCCAAGCTCCTATCCCTCACCAGTGACCTTGAGGGCTGGGGGTAGGGGTAGGGGTTGAGTAGGGATCGGGAGCTGGGCTTGGCGCAGGAGAAGATTCTTTTTGTCAGCTGCATCAGTAATTCAGCAGACAGGGTCTGCATGGGAGGACAGGGGTTGATGTCATGGCCTCCATGCAAGGCGACCCCAAGGCCTGAGAACCCAGCAAGGCAGGGCAGGGCAGGAGCGCGGGGGCAAGGGCACGAGGAGGGTTTGTCCTTGCCTTTCCTTCCTTGAGGAAGAACTGCTTAGGGGTTGGGTACCTGCTGTCCCCAGGGGTACAGGAGGAAGGTGACCCCTTCTTGTCCCCTTCCCTGCTGGAAGCCCTGCCTGAAGGTCCAGACCACTCCTCTGGGGAGCTGGCATCCAAATGCCCTGGAGACATGCAAGCAATTCCTAAAGAAGGAAGAGGCTGGGGACCTGAATCTGTCCCCTCCCAGTCCTGGTCTGGCTGCCCCGTCCCTATTCGCAGGAGGCTGCCAATGGCAAAGTGGGGCTGCCATTCAGACTCCAAGACCACCCCCATGGGCACAGGACCATAGACCCTGCAGGCGCAGCCCCCCAGAACACGCTTCAGACACAGCCCAGGGCTCACAGAGGACCAGCCCAAAGGGTGAGCTGGTCCCAGCGCCCAGGGGCACATGGCAGGCAGAGGACTCGCTGTCAGCAGGGCATGCACACAGGGCGCACAGGGCCACATAGGCAGAGCAGAGTCAGGGCTTCCATTCCACTGCCACAGACCGCACCCCTCCCCCAGCACCGGACTAGCCGCTGCCCTCAGCTACGTGAGTGGACCAGGTTCCCATGAGATTGGTGGCCTTGCCTCAGTAACTCCAAGTGAGGTGCCATGGGCAGAGGGACGTCCTGTCCTTCCCGCAGGTCACAAAGATGTCCCATCCTCCCGGCCCACCTTGCTGCCCCCAGGGCCCTCACTCACCCCATCCCAGCACTCCGGCATCTTGCCGAAGGAGGGGACTCGCCTGGACCGGGAAGGGCAAACAAAGGCCTGAGTCACTCGGGTCCAGAGGGAGGGGGCAGCTCGAATGGGAGGCCGTCGGCTCTGGGAAGGGCTCAGCTCCCCGGCCTTTTATACACGGATGCTGGCAGCCAGGCAGCCCCTCCTCCACGCAGCATTTCTCAACAGTCACTTGCTCACCCAGAGCCCCCGCTCCCAGATTGGCTGCTGGGAGACAAGCCCGGCTCCAATTGGCTTCTGAGCTCCTCATCAGCCAGCCCACTCCTCCCACCCCAGCGACACAGCATCCTGGAGGGTCCCGTCCCCTGCAGCTCTGTCTTCCCCAGCACCCAGGCACCGCAGACAGCCGCAGCTGCACACAGACATCTTGGGGAGACAGGAGCTGTGGCCACACACACGGGGGCCTCTCACAGAGCCGCACACCCAGCCAGGACCGGGTGGGACACAAAGGCAGGCAGAGCCCTGGATTCATCTGCCGAATTGAGAGCCTGAGGGGTCCAAACCCAGCATGCTGGGGACCAGACCCCAAAGCCCAGCTCCCCCACAGGAAGATCCGGGTCACTTCTCCTTGAGGAAAGCTGGGCGGTCCCTGCTTCTCAGAGCACCTCAGCTTCAGGAGCCTGCTACTCTCTCCCACCTGCCTCCCACTCTGCCCTCAGGCCACCCAGGGCTTTCTGAGCCACCAAAAGCAGTAGCCAAGGGACCTGGGAAGGTTGCAGGAGCAGGGGTGTGGTGGGGCAAACCTCAGTTCTGCTCTCCCCACCCCACTGTGCTGCAGGGGACTGGAGGCCCCCAGAAAGAGGAGGAAGGACAGGGGGCCGCCTGTGACAAGTGGTCACGCCTGCCTCCAGCACACGGCCCTCCAGCGCGGGGCTTGACTCCCGGGTGTCTGTGGAGCATGATGTCAGAGCCACCTCAGGCTCCGTGTCCCGTCTCCCTAGGGAATCAAGGGTCTGGGTGATGAGCTAGCCCCAGCTCTGCAGGCAGCACAAGGAGATTGGAGTCACGGAGAGCAGAGGAGGAGAGGAAACAGGCGGGGGAGGTGAGCGGAGGGAGCCCCGGGCTGAGGGAGCAGGAGCGCCAGGCAGCAGGGTGCCCCGATTCTGTCTTGTCAGTGAAGGACACTCCCGCCTGTCCCAGCCCTGACAGCGCTGCGCAGTGGCTGGGTGTCCTCAGCAAAGGCGACACTGGGTGCTGGTGACCTGGTGAGCACCTGTCACACGCACTTCCCCTGGCCATGTCCTTTACCTGAGGCACCAACGACCTTCCCTGCTCTGTCTCTGGCTTCTCACTCCGGGGCCTCAGCAGCGTGCTGGGCCCTGTTCCCCTGAGGGAAGTGGGAGTGTCCAGCAGGCCTCCCCAAATCTTCCCACCCTGCCCGTGCTTCCCTGCACAGGAAGGAGCCTGGAGCACTGGGCAGCCGCATAGGCACGGCTGTGCTCTGCCCTCGGGTTCCCCACGTGCTTCTCCACATGGGTCCCCACCCAGTCCTCGCCCCCTCTCCCTTTGAGTGGCCTGTCCTCACCCTTGGACCTGGGCGAGGTGCTGCCCTGCCCTTGGCTACCCCAAGCTGCAGCCCTGCTCCCATTTCTGCTCCACTCACTGGCTGCAAATCCACAGACCTGGCTCCAGCTTCCTCCCAGCCCCCAGCTGTAACCTCTGTGCCTCCAGCTCCCCCACTGTAAAATAGGAATTGTGCCTTCCTTGCTGAGTTGCTACACGTATGAGAAAAAACTGCATCGCTCGCTCAGCCCTGACTCTAGCTCTCCCCAGCCCTGGAACAGGAGAACGGGACAAGCCATGGGTCTTTCCAGACTGCTGCCCGCTTCCCTGGGGGCTGGGGCCAAATGCAGCAGGCTGAGGTTCTGCTGGATGAACCCTGATGCCCCCACAGCTCTGCCACTTCTTTGCTGGGTGACCTTGGGCAAGTCAGTCAACCTTTCCAAGCCTCCACATCTGCGAATGGGAGAAACAGCAATGCCTACTAGGCTGGTATCAACTCTTGTAAACCCAGGAGAAAGGATGAGGAAACCAAGGCACAGAGCTGTTAGGTAACTTCCCCACCCAGCTAGTAACACTGGGGCTTCCTACCCACCAGCACTCCAGGCCTGAGGTCATATTATTAGGAGCAGCACTTATCTCCCACGTGCTGGGCTCTACTCAAACATTTTACGTTCCCACATTTTATTTTGTCTGGATTCAGTGTTTGTTTGTTTGTTTGCTTTTGCAGTAATGGGAATTGAAACCCCAGATATTTTTGTTTTTTGATTTTGAGACAATGTCTCGTTAAATTGCCTAGGCGGGGTATGGTTTTACAATCCTCTTCCCTCAGCTTCCCTCAGGGCTGGGATTGTACTGCACCCAAGTCCACTTTGATTTTTTGAGACAGGGCTTTTCTATGCCTTCCAGATTGGCTTTGAACTCACAATCCTCCTGCCTCAACCTCTCCAGTGTGGGGATTACAGGCGTGCACCGCCACACCCAGTTTACATAACCCTCTTGACACTGGCTTTTCAGAGAAGGCAGGTGCAGCAGAGAGGTCTGGTGACCTGCTGGATGTTATGCAGCTGAGAAACACAGAACAAGGAGCCGCACCCAGGCAGCTTGGCTCTGACTCCGTATTCTGGTGGCCACTGGTCACAGTCCTTGCAGTGCCCAAACACTGGGCTCCACATACACCCACGGATATCCAAGCTGCCCGTCTCACTGTAAAAATGAGGCGGCTGAGTAGCCTGGCTTGTGCTGGAGTCGTATGGCCAGGAAGTGGCAGGGCCAAGGCCTAGACCTGGGCCGGTCTGGTGCTCCTCGGCTTCTCAGCCTTGTTACCTCTCCTCCTGGCGGAGCTCACTGAGGCCAGAGACAGTGACGTCACCTGCCACTGTGAAAAGGGATCAAATCCCTGCCAGGCTATGGTCCAGATAATAGCTATTTTTGGGGCTGCTTCCCTTAAATAAAAACAAAGATAAAAACGAACAACCCACACCCGTCTCCTGGAGTGGACAGGGAGGCGGCTTTTCTTTGCGGCAGTGTAGGGACGTCACTCAGGGCCTCTCGCATGATAGACGAGTGCTCCAGCACTGAGCTACCCCAGCTCTTTATTTGAGACAGGGATTGTTAAATTGTTCCAGGGGGGCTTAAACTTGTGAGTTCCCTGCCTCAGCCTCCTGAGTAGCTAGGAATACAGTCATGGGCCACCTCACCTGGCTAGGAGGGTGCCTTTTATTTATTTATTTATTTTTATTTTTTGGTACCAGGGATCGAACTCACAACCTTGCGCCTGCCAGGCAGGTGATTAAGCCACTGAGCTAAGTCTGAGTGTGCCTTTTAACACATACTTCCTACAACGTGCAAAGGACCTTGAGAATGAGGGCCCTACCTGCCATGGCAGCTGCTTTGGGCACAGTGGAGAGGCTGTGCAGAAGCAGTCAGCATCCAGGCCGAGAGCCCTCCCCTGTAACCCCCTGGGGGTCCCCTTCATCTCTCCCCACAGCAGGGTCAGCATTCTAGGCCTGGGCCTTCCACACAGTGGGCCCAGAGTGGCAGGGCAGGGGCTGGTTGCGCCAGGATCCAGTGTCATTGGTCTCCTCTTTAGAGCCCATTTGCTTATGTATTCCCAGCCTCATTTGGTGCCCAGAGGACAAGAGAATCGCCTGGATCCCTGCTCTGATTTCCAACCAGTCCTACCTAGCAGGCGGCTCATCACCCAGCCACATCCCTCCCATCTTCCTCCTGGTCCCCACCACCAAGTCCCATCGCATCCCTCCAGATCCCCTGGGAATGCCCTGTCCAAGCACCTGTGTATCATCTGCCCTGAATCCTCCCCTTGTGTCCTTGAAGAGCTCATGACCAGAGACCAACGCACAACCCTGATGGCAAGCGTGTGACTGAAGGACCAACACACGTGCCCTGTCCCCATCCTTGCTGGCGAGCTGCTCACCCAGCAGAGCCAGCAGGAAGCCCCACCCCCTGCGTCATCAGCCTGGTGCCCAGACCACAAGGCTGGGGTTGTCATGGGGCTTGGAGAATGACCTCAGTCAAGGTCACCGATGACAAGGACAGTGGCAGGGGGGCTACTTTCACCTTTCAGGATGAAAGGATCTGAGCTGTTCAGCATGTTTGGATGGCTGGTGGAGTTTGGGGAGCCCCACAAGACTCCCCTGGTGGCTACTGTTAGAGATTTTCTAGTACCTGGAAATAAACAGTCACTGGGGGACTCAGGAGAAATGGCTGGGCGAGTGAGCCAGTGGAGGAATAAATGCAAAGTGCAAGTTCAGTTTCATGGAGAATCTGGCTTCAAAGTAAAGAGGACATGGTTGTCCTGGCAACTGCTGCCATGGAAACAGGAGCTATTTTGGAGCCAACTCGGCTTTCATTGGAGGAAAATGCTGATTCAGATGACAGCATCCCTCACTCCCTTCTCCATCCTCCTGCCCTCGTCCCCCAGGCCTCCTGCCCCTTCCCGGCTGCCAAGTTCAGGGGCTGGACGATGGTGGGTCCCACATCTCAGCAGGCTGAGCCTGGACTTACCTTCCAGTCTGTGTCCACAGCCGAGAGGAAGGTGTCAGGATTCTCCTAAAAGAAGGCAAACAGAGAGGAGCAAGTTAGGCCCCCACTGGTCTGGGCGACCCAGAGCAGATGGCTTTCTAATTCCCAGACTGCATTAATGTTAAGCCGAGGGTTTACCAAGTGCCAGGTCTCAGGCTATCAAGTGCTTGGCAGAACCAAAGATTTCCATTTTATAGGTGGAAAGGGTGAGGCTGAAGCTGAGTCCCTGGGCTAGAAAGTGGTGGAATCTCTGACTACAAATCTGGACCCTTGGTCACTTTGTTCTCCTGCCCCCATAGGTATTTCTTGAGGTCTGACCATCTGGACAGAAGGACAGAGGTGGAGAAAGGAGGAAAGAGGAGGACACAGCTGTCACCCCCAGCAGGGATGGGCAAGCTGAGGCGCACTTGGCATGCAGCCACAAAGGCTTGTCTAACCTGTATAGTGAGGCGCTGCCAGGGCCCAAGGCACTGCCCATTTTGAGCCCTCAAGTCACTGGAGCACATGCGACATGGAGCAGTGTGCATCTTTGATCAGTGGCTGTCTTGTCATTGGACTCCAAGGGCCACAAGGGAGGGACCATGTCTGGCTGTAAGACTCCTGGATCGGGATGAACAACTTGACTGCATGATAGGGGTGGGGCTGAGGGGTGTGATCCAGAATGCATCCGGCTTACGAGGATGCTCAGATGGAGCCACGGAGCCCTGGGACACCCTGCAGCTGGGCCTGGGCCTGGAGTGTGACCCAGCTTCTTCCCATTTGAATGACCAGGCACCCAATCCAGGTCAGACTCACGTTGCTTTGGGGTCAGGGGAAGGAAAGCTACCAGGAGGCCAGACCCACTCACAGAAGGCAGAGCTAGGGCTGGGCCCACCTTTTGATCCACTGTGCCTGTCTAGAAGCCTCTCTGCTCCAGCTGGACAGGTCACGCAGCCTCTGCAGGGCAGCATCAGCTATGATTCTTTCCTTTGCATGCTATGGTCTCTCCTACCAAATAAATACCCATCAAATCAGGAGCAGGCTGCGGCTGGAGCAGAGCAAGGGACGAGTCGGGCTGTCGCCGTGCAACAGGACAGAAAACAGCCCCTGGTCCAGGGTGGGGAAGAGAAGAACGCAACAGGTGACTCTGACGTTGCTTCTCAGAATAAGTTAACATGAAGCTGCCTGCATTCTAGCAGGGAGGGAATGGAGATCAGAGGGCACAGGGGCTGTCACACCCAAAGAGGACAGCCAAGTATCAGCCGCCTGGGACTGTCATGAAGAATGGTCGAACCCAGCATCCCCTGCCAGTTCAACCAAGCCCGGGGGACCCTTCCTGGGGGAGGGAAGGCAGCCACTCTTGGAGCCCCCGAGGAAGAGGACAGGGCTGGGGGAAGGGGAGAGGGTTGGTATGGATGAATCTCCTACCTTAACCCCTGCATGCAGGAGGCTGGGGAAGTGGATGTAGGAGGTTTTTATCCTCAAGACCTTACTCGGGCAATTATCTCTGAGAAGGAAGGAGGAGGCAAATAATCACAGGGTCTGCGATGCGCTCTCAGGGTGATGGGGGCTCCAAGAGATGGGGAGTGTGGGAGGGATAGGACCTAAAAGCCGAGAGACAGCAGGAATAGCACGAACTGACTTGGAGCCCCTGGCAGGGCAGTGAGAGCACGCGCAGAGGACACTGGCGTGAGAGGACGCGGAGGCAGCGGGAGGCACAGGGTGATGGGTGGGAGACTGGAGTGGGGCACCCAGGCATGGAAGAAGGGGTGGCCAGTCTCCCACACAGTCAGCAGGCACTGCAGCCTCCAGAGCGAGCCAGCAGGCAGAGGTGGAGGGCGGTGGGGGTGGGTGGAAATGCTGCTGTCCTGGGGCCTCTGCAGGTACAACCTGCACAGGTGCTCAAGTTCCTTCTACAAAGTGTTGTCATGTTTGCACAGAACCTGCACACAGCCACCTGTATACTTTAAATTAGTCCTAGATTGCTTAGAATGCCTAATATATGGTCAGTGCTGTATGAATGACTATTATATTATTTAGGGATTAATTGCAAGGAAAAAGTCCGCACACGTTCAGTACAGATGCAATTCTTCTAATACTTTCAACCTGCGGTTGGTTAAACCACAGGTGTGGAACTCATGGATACAGAGGGACAATTGCTCAGCCCTCAGCGGTCTCCGAGCCTTTCCCAGGAGACTGAGAAAGTGAAAAGAACGGGCACTTTCCCACACCACCACAGAGAACGGCACTGCAGGCAAAGACGGAGCGTGGGGACCCCGGACAGCCCTTGCTCGGGGGACCAGGGAGGATGCATTGGGCTGGGGGACAGGGCTTTACTGTGCCGTAGGAAACAGCAGGTGTGGCCAGGTTCCTGGCCTAGGGCTTGTGCTGCCTCAAGAAAGGGGACAGAAACCAGGTGCTCACGCAAATGTGGAGACATCACAGCGGCCAGCAGGCTGAGGTGAGAAGGGAGAAGCACCGCAGCATCGAGGCAGCGGCAGGCTGCGCAGGAGGAGGACTGGACCCACTGAGGCAGGGGCTGGGGCACAAAGGGCTGGGCCAGGCAGGCAGAGAAGGAAGGGTTCGATCACCGCTCAGGGCCTGTGTGTCCGGGGGGAACCAGGGAAGACGCCGGTGCCATGGGGCCAAGATGCCCTCGGGCACTGGTCAGGGTCACAGACGTTGAGCCTTGGTGACACCTGCTCTCTACCCTGACCACTTCAGTGCTTGTCGTGGGATACAGAGGTCCCCAGGGGCCACCCTACACCTTGCCAAAACCTCGCAAGAGGTCTCTGTTCATGGGCTTCGGAAGACAGGCTGGTGTGGGCAAGAGGGGCTTTTTAGAAAGTTCTGAGCGACTTCTTCCCTCTGAGCTGCACCATAGTCTGTGCCTCCCCCCGCCCCCGCCCATGGCTTTGCTGGGCACCAACTGGGTACAGAAAGCTGTGCTGGGCACTGCAGAGATGAGGGTACCAAACAGCGGAATGCTGCAGGGCCTGGGAGTGAGCGATACAGAGCGTGGTGCAGTGTCCGCATCAGACGCCCCTGGCCACTAAGGCCTCTCTGAGGGGGACAGCCAAGGGGCGGCTGAGAATCCTGAGCAGGGAGCTCTGCAGACTCTGGGCCTGCAGCTCCCAGGCAGAAGGACTGTGATGGGCAAGTTCAAGAAGGTCGGAAAGGAGGGAGCTGGGGGAGAGGGCGGGTGCAGAATACATCCTGGGCCCCAGGAAGGACTGAGGCTGGACTGAGCATGACCGGGGCCGCTGGTGAGCTCTAAGCAGAAAAGTGACATGATGCGTTTTAAAGGGGCGCACAGAGCCAGGGCAGAAGCAACGGGATCAATGAGGAGGCTCCTGCAAGCTTCCCAGCAAGCAATGATGGGGCCTGGGGTCTGGACCAGGGGTGAGTGAGCTCGGAACAAATGGCCTGCTCAGTGTGTAGCTCACCTGCGCCCCTAGGGCTGCCCTCAAGTCACCTGGGCCTCAAAAGGTAATGCAAGGCAGAGCCGGGTGTGGTGGCACACGCCTTTAATCCCAGCACTCAGGAGGCTGAGATAGGAGGAGCGTTGTGAGTTCAAGGCCGGCTTGGGCTACAACATGAGCGCAAGGCCGGCCTGAGCTACATAGTGCGACCCTGCCTCAAAAAACTAGGGCTGGGAGTTAGTTTGGCTCAGCAGCTTAAGTGCCTGTCTGGCAGGCGCGAGGTTGTGAGTTCAATCCCCAGTGCCACACACACATTTAAAAAAAAAAAAAAAGGTAAGGCAAGGCAGTACCATAGGTTCTAACACACGGCTGTACCCTTCTCGGGGGACCCTTCATGTGGTGGGACCCCTGGAGCTCTGGTTGCTGTCTGGTTCCCTAGCTTGCTGCTCAGTTGTTCTTGGTCGCCTCCTGCAGTGGGAGGCCCGGGAGGAAGGGAAGGGCAGGAAACAGATTTGAGGGACTGGGCGGGCTCTGGCTTTCCCATCTGCAATATAAGGGGGGCTGGGAGGCATCACCAGTGGGAACCCCACTTGACAAACTCCTCCAAACTATGGAGCAGGTGAGCCCTGGCTTCTTGCACAGTAGTTGGTGTCAGTCACTGGCAGGATGGTGCAGGGAGGGTGTGAAAGGAAGTGGATGTGGTGTCGTAATGAGGTGTAGCGTAGAAGAGACGCTGGAATCTAGCACTGGGCTCCTGAGCAACATGGACACTGGGATAGAATCAACCTGTTGGTCCCACAGCCCCTGACGGCGCTGTCGGTAAACCTTGCCTTCCAACCTCAGAGGTCTGGGATGAAAAAACAGAGGAGCCTGCACCACAGATGGGTCAAGTCCTGCTCCTGCTGGAGGCAGTTCCTCGGGGTGCCTCCCTTGGGTTTGGGGGCTGCCTAGAGTGAGGGACTTCGTGGGGACTCGGTCTACTCTAGCTGTGTGACCTTGGCCAAGTGACTTCACCTGTCTGTGCTTGTTTCCTCATTGATCAAATGGGGGTCTCTCTTGCTGAGGTCTAGGCAGTGAAGACAGCCAAAACCACTGTGAAGTTAGCTGGGTGTCAGTCGTCTGGGCATCCAGGCTGGCCCTGGAACTCTCACAAGGCAAGGACAAGACTGCTCTGGATGGCTTGTCCCCATCTAGTGCCCACGCATGACCATCAAGGCCGCGGTTTCCTTCTTCGCCACGAGGTGGCGCGCTGGGCCCCAGGATCGCGAAGGGACTGCTCACCAGCTCTGCGACGTCCTGACCCCGGAGCAGTGGCTTCTCCTCCGGGAATCGCAGCTCCTGCAGCCCGGCCATGGTCACGTCGTGCAGCAGGAGCCCTGGGAAGGAGGGAAGGCGAGTTTGGGCCTTGCTCCGAATCTCCCGGGTGGAGGAGGACATCGCAGGCAGGGTCAGGGTCCCAGGGGACTACACTCATCCTTTTGAAAGTGTCAGTGTTTGGCTTTGGGGATGTCATTGTATTTGCTCTTAAGAGTTCACATATGTTTTGAAAACAAAGAGAAAAACAACACATGATGATCTGTAAAACAGTCTCAAGCAAACTCCTGCATTTATTGAAAAGCAGAGGGGCAAGTAGGAGGCCAGAGGCAGGGTCCAACAGAGGCAGAATGCCCTGCCCGACCGATCGGTGACAGTGACATTCTGAAGGACAAAGAGGCTGGGGAAGGAGACCTGAGGGCTCACCTGTGGACAGAAGGGCAGCTTGGGAGAGGGCGGGGGCTGTCAGGGTGGCAGGTGGGGTGATATTTAAGGAGAGGGTCCTGCAGGGAGAAGAGGCACAAGCCACTTCTCAGCCTGCAGCTGCCAGACGGTGGGTCCCAGGCCCCAGTGGCTGGTGGTCCTAGGAGACCACCGGGTTTTTGACCCTCGGGAGGAACAGGTCACAAGAGGAGCCGGCAGTGGGGAAAGGCAGGGCACAGGTGGTGCCCAAGACCCCACAGTTCCCCCAGCACCAGCGCTCACTCGGATTTCCTGGCGGCAGTGGTCAGAATGCACCAAAAGGAAAACTAGCCAAGGAGGTGATCTGGAAATTCATGAGAGAATTAAAACTGAGCAGATACATGGAAAAATATCCAAGCTGTCTAGAAGTCAAGGAAATGGGAATTTGAATAAGCTCCTCTTTCTTTTTGGCAAATGGAACTGACAAAAGCTTGCAGTGCCCACGAAGGTGCACAGAAACGGGACTGACTTACAATGCTTGTGGGGGATATACCGGTACATCTTTCTGGATGGCAGCTTTGCAAAATCAATTAAAATTATCTAAAACATTCCTAGTCTCAGACACAGCAATCCCTTCCCTGGGAGAAATTTCCTGAGAAAACTGAGAGGGCAGAGAGTGGTGGAGCCTAGGAATGCTGACCACAACGCCATCTATAATAGAGAAACTAGACACAGCTGAATGTCCATCAACAGGTCACCAGATACACAGATCATTGCAATAACTGACAAAAGATTACTTAATAACACGAGAAAATGCTTGTGTCATAATAAGTGAAAAGAAATAGGAACAGTCCCACAGAAAAAATCTGGTAGCCTGTGTATCAAAAAGTTCACAGGTATAATCCCTGTGCAGAGGGCTCAAAACCAGGGTCTGCAGTCTGAAATCAGGGAAAAACATTTTGCAAGACAGATTGGAGCAGTGGCAAATGCCTATAATCCCAGCGCTCTGAGAGGCAAAGGCAAGAGGATTACAAGTTTGAACCCAGAGTGGGAAACAATTTCGCAAGACCCTGTCTCAAAATAAAAAATAATAAAAGGCTGAGGATGTAGCTCAGTGCAGAGGCCCTGAGTTCAGTCCCCAGCACCACCAAAAACAAGATTGGTGAAGAACAAAGCCTTATTCTTACAAAGCATCTCCTATCTCAGAAGTGCTTGCTTGTGCTATTTTATTTCACGCTGATAAGATGACAAAACCAGGGCTAAAAGAAGTCCAATTACTTGTCCCCACAGGGCCAGGACTGGACTCCTGGTCTAGTGCTCACTGCTCATCCCATACCACTATGGCCATCGAACCAGGGAGGGCGGAAGGCGAATGAATTCCTCAATTTTTCCATTCATTCCATCTTCCTTCCCTACCTTCTTTTCCAACTTACTTCTAGATTTTCTCAAGGGTGAAGCCTCAGACTTTCTCTCCTGCCCAGAAAACTCACAATCACATCAGCAGCTTGGTTGGGAGACGCCCCTGCCCACCCTGCCCTGCTGGTTTCTCCCTACACAGAGCCCAGGGATAAAGACAGCCCAGGGCACAGGGCCTTGGGTGGAACCCGTGCCATGGTGTGAGACCAGGTGGCAGCTCTGATCCTTCCCTAGCCTGGTGTCATGAGAAGCAGGATGCACAGCTCTGGGGAGTCCCCACCGGATCCCAGTTGGGGTTTGGGTGTCCTGGCCAGCTGGGAGCACTGACGCCCAAGCCCAGAGACCCACAGGAGAGCTTCGAAGCCACTGGGGAGCCCCGGTCCTGGCCCAGGGAGGCCCGCCTGGCATCACCACCCAAAATCGAGCTCTGTTCCCAGTGGTTTCCCAGGAAACTAGCTCACACAATGCAGATGGGCTGTATTTTTAGAAAGGCATCCTCCCTCCTTTCTCCGCCCCCTTTTTCTTGCTTCCTTTCTGATGTGTGCACACGCATCAGCCCCTCCCTCCCCAGCAAGTCCCTTCCCTGCCCTGGGACACTCTTCCCCATAGGGACTTTTTTTTAGCCAGGAGTTTCCCTGAACATTCAACTCAATCAGTGACTGGGAAGCACTGGGGTGTCCTGGTCTCCCTGGGCCCACTGTGGAACCAGCTTGGAGACCGCCTTCCCCAGGGACAGCGCAGTTAAAAGGGACAGATGGCCTGGGATGGAGGGAGAAGCTGGGACTGGGTGGGGAGAGACCAGAATGTCCCTGGCAGGCCGTGCTGGGGATCCAGGACACAGAGGCCGAAGTGGACTTTCCCACAGGGGGAGGAGCAGATGTTTTCCTCAAGAAAGTTATTTTTAAAAAAGCAGCTGGATGGTAAGTTACGAGAAGACGAGATTGAGATTGCTACCAGCCTTCCATAGGGAAGCTTGGCTAAAGTCTGCCCGTGGTTACGCGGCACTGGGAGTGGGGACAAACCCAGGGCTCTAGGAAGCCGCGCAATGGCTCTTCTCACTCTGCTCCCCCCGCCCATCTCTTGGTCCCCAGAGGGAACCCACAGGGCCTGCAATGAGGTCCACCCTTGCACTACCAGTGGTTAGGCCTGGAGTTGCTTAAGCCATGGCCAGTATTTCTTCTCCATTGCTCACTGCCTATGTCCATTTTGGGCAAATCGTTAAAAGGCTCACTAATTCACAAAGCAGGAATGTGAGCCGTCCTTGCCCACCTCAGAAAGTTCAGAACGCTTTTCAAGAATTCAGACGTTATGTACATGTACCAGCTCCACACGAGGAATGTAAACATTATCTACTATAAACATGTACTAAGAAAAAAGTTTTAAATGCCTTTTAAATGAAAGAGGTGTTTGTTTTGTGGTGAGACTGGGGATTAAACCCAGGGCTTTTGCCCTGAGCTACACCCCTGGCTCTTTTTTATTTTGAGATAGTGTCTCAATAAATCCCAAAGTTGCTCAGACTGGGCTTGATCTTGCAATCCTACTACCTCAGCCTCCCAGACTGCAGGATTACATGTATGTGCCACCCTGGCTGGCTTATGTGAAATTGTTTTGTTTGTTTTACATAGTTACATGGAACAAAAGTAATTGAATAGAGCTGAAGGAGGGATAAGGTGGGGGTTTCCTTCCCTTCCCTTGCCTACTTAAAATAATTTTTCTCCTGACTCTATAAAGAGTGCTTCGTTAGGGTGGAGAGGCTTTTGGTAGAAAAGGACAGTAAGGGTCACAGGAGGGGAAAGGGCCCCTTTGGTTAGAGACGGAGCCCAGAGCCCCAGGCGACTCAGGGCTAAGGAGAAGCAGGAGTGGGGGCACCGCCAAGGCTGCGTTCCGATTCCATCGTTTTGGGTGCTGGTCTGTGTTTCCTGCAGTGTGATCCTGCAATCAGACCTGAGCATTGGAACTCTCCGACTTACCCGGTTAAAAATATGAGGAATTACTCTGAAATGATTCAATCAGGGCTTAAGTTAAGTAGATCAGTAGTAGTTACACATCCTGCAGAATTCTTTTGTTTTCTTTCTTTTTTTTTTTTTTCTTTTGAAAATTTGATTTAAGGAACTGTAGACTGGGTTGAACAGGTCAGATGGTGGCAGGGATGGTAGGGGCATTGAGAAATACTTGCTGGCTTTTGGCCTCTCAAAGGCAAGGGCCTCCGCCCAGCATTTGGTGCCCGGGGGTGGAGGTGGGAAGGGCTGCGATGCAGGGAGGGCACCAAATGGTGCAGGCGCACAGTCCCCAGCTAAAGGCGAGCGTTCACCAAGCCAGGGGATGAGGGGTACCGAACAAGGACAGGCAGAACTGTGGAACTGTATGTGTCCCTCCACCACACAGGGAGGCGGCCCTGGCAGGTCACGGTCAAGGTCAAGGCCAAGGCTGGGTCTAGATTGCCCCAAGTAGGCTGCACACTGGACAGCTGTGGGTCCCCTTGTTATGAGAAGAGCCACTGGCAAATGCACTAAGCTGCAACAACAAGCAGGGCTGAACCAGGTGTGGCAGCTCCACCCTGAGGAAAAGGTCCAAGTCACAGAGACGACAACAACGACGTCACAGTGGGAGCACGACCCGCGTCTCAACCTGAGTACCCAAAATACCCTTCCAGCCCCACTGCTGGCCTGGGGTTCCCTGCTGTCTGGGATTTCAGTCAGGGGCCAAACATACACCAGATGGTGATTTAGATGGCTGAACCATGCCACTCACCCCACTCCAGACCCCCGAATCAGGGCACCACCTTCCAACTGCACTGTGCACAGGGTTTGGAGCCATCCAGGTCCTGGCCCCTGAGGGCTGCGACAGCACTGGGGTGGGGCTGAGAGAAGCGCTACACTCCTCCTCAACATCCCCATTTCACAGACGAGAACATGAGACCTGGGACGGAGTGACAGGTCCGGGGGGCTCAGCACCCACACTCTCACACGGCCTGCTGCAGGCATCCCGCCTCCCTGTCAAGAGGAGACGGGAGGACACGAGGATACGGGGACAAGAGATTGTTCTCCGGGCCCAGTCTCCATTTTTTCCCTCTAGTAACAGTCATTTGATTTATGCCTGACCTGCAAGCCATCAGTTTGTGTGCCTTTTCCTCAGGTTTTGTGAATTGCTATCCCCCATCACCTACAGCCACACACGGCCCAGTGCGTCCTGCTGCGCTCAGGACGGCAGTGACGCTTGGGTTCTTGGTTCGGACACTTAACAGCTAAGGGCTCGGCTGCTGCCGCAGGGAAGCACGTGCCCGCGGGCCCCCTCTGCCCTCCTCATCACAGCCCTGCAATCATAACAACAACCAAAAGAAATCCCTCCGGTTTGCTGAGCGCTCCCTGTGTTCCAGGCACCACCAGAGCATTTCACACACGGAGACCCGCTGCCCCCTTGCTAAGTGAGGCACATAGAGGTGAAATGAGCAGCCCGAGGTCTCACAACTGGCAAGTGATAAAACTCAGATCAGGACAAGCGGTGTCTGGGTCTTGAGGGTTGGGCTTTGGGTGGAGGGTGCCCCAAAGGCCTTGTGCTGGCAGCCGTGGCTGCGGAAGAAGCTGATTCGCAGGTGAGGGGTGCACCCCGGTGTCTGATGAATCGAGTGTCTCCTGACTCTTCCCTTCTCCCTCCGCCTCCTGGCTGCTGTGGCTGGAGCAGCCCCTCGGCAGCAGGCCCTGCCACCATGCAGGTTCTGCACCTGAGCCTACTAACCATGCACTGAAACCTCAAAAAAACAAAAACAAAAACAAAACAAAACAAAAAACAAAAACAAAAACAAAACCACTGTGAGCCCAAGTAAATCTCTCTTTCTTCAAGTCATGGGAGTTGGGTATTTTGTCCTAGTGATAGAAACATGACTAAGGCACCCAGGCTATGCTTTCTCAGGAACCCACAAGTATACGGGTGAGGAGTGTCATCGCCCTCCAGCTCTGTCCTCCCACAGCCTGACCCTGTTCATCTGTCCAGCTCCATGGGTCCAAAGCACAAAGGCTCAATGGCGGGTGAACTGAACAACTCGCCCATGCAGGATGACTGGAAATCCCCGTGGCTGACCGGCCCCCTGAGCTGCTGGGAGGACAGAGGATAAACATTCCCGTCACTCAAATTCCACTGCTCCCACCTTACTTTTGGGAATAGGCACAAGGTAAGGTTTGGAGATGCTCTCAGGAGGTCCTGTCCATCGCTTGGTGCAAGAATGGTGGACAGGGTTGGTTGGTGAGAGGCTTCTGAGGCAATGAGATTGGCCACAAACCCTGGGAGAAGCAGATGAAGCCCTGAGCACATTCTCTGTCTCATGTTTTTCCCTTCCCTGGGATTAAACCCAGGGCTTCTGCCTTGAGCTCTATCCCTAACATATGCCATTCATTCATCCATTCATTCATTTACAGGGTCTCACCAAGTTGCCCAGGCTGGGATTGAATTTGGGATCTTCTTGCCTCAGCCCCCTAGGATGCTGGGATTACAGGTGTGTACCACACTCCCGGATCCACCTCACGCATCTCAAGCCAGATTCTCTCCTGTCAAATCTTACTGGAGTCTCCAACCTCCTCATGAGGCTTACTAGATCCCCAAAAGGGAAATAGAGTTATTAGCTCTCTTATTCCAGGCTCAGTTGGGAGAAAGAAAAAGACCCCAGGCCCAGTGGGATCATGGGCCAGAGTGGGATAGGAAGGCTGGGGATGCAGCAGGTGAAAGGCACAGGAAGAACCTCTGTACCTCCTCATGAGCCATCAGCAGAATACAAACGAGACCATGAAGTAGTGGAAGCTGTTCACACATCACCTTCCCAGACCCCCAAGGACCGGGCCTTTCCCTCCTTGGTCGTGGTGGTGTTCCCTGTGTGGAAGACAGCACAGGGCAGACACTTGGGGCATTTTTTGCTCAACACAAAGAAATGAGTAAACAAAGGAATGATTATTCTTCACTCCAACTCCAAACTACTACATGACTGATAACACGCAGTCCTGGCGGGGCGGAGGGGAGACAGGCACCAGACTTCCACATACTGCCGGCAGGACCGCGGTGGGCTCAACTGCGTTTTGAGCCACCTGGCAGTTTGTCAAACGCAAGCATCTGTCAAGTCTGCAATTCGTCTTAAGTGTTTACCTACAGACAAACACCGATGTATACACACAGAGACCGCGTGAGGACGACCACGCGGGGAACAGCAAGAGTGGACACAAACCAAATGCATGTCTGGAGAACAGTTAAACAAATTATGGGGCCTCTATGCCCAGGAGTACCACACAGCTATTTAAAAAGGCCGCTCTACTCACAGAGAAAGCATTCTAAAACATGCAGCTAGGAGAAAAAGGCACATTGCACAATAGTAAGTATAGATAATCCTGTTTATGTAAAAAATAGATACGCTGAACAAGTTCATATATTGGCAAAATAAAAAAGAAATCCACAAATGATTTAGAGTAAACTATAGCAATTTATCTTTGGGGAGGGGTATGGATTTGGAAGGATATAAAAGGGTGGTTTGTTTTGTTTTGTTTCATTCAGCAATACTGGGGGTCAAATACAGGGCCTTTGCCCTGAATTACAACAACAGCCCTTTAGTTTTTCATTTTGAGGCAGTCTTGCTAAGTCCCAAAAGTGCCCAGGCTGGGCTTGAACTTGTGATTCTCTCGAGTCAGCCTCCCAGAGTGCTGCGATTACAGGTGCGAACCACCACACCTGGTGGGACAGTTTTATTTTTTACAGCAGATTTTATCAGGTCTAAAATACCACTGACACGTTATAAAATACAAGTGACAAATTATAAAATAAGGAGAAAAATGCTGCCTATTAAGACGTATCATTAGCCTGGCGTGGTGGCGCATGCCTTTAATCCCAGCACTCGGGAGGCTGAGGTAGGAGGAGCGTTGTGAGTTCGAGGCCGGCTTGGGCTACGTGAGTGCAAGCCCAGCCTGAACTACATAGTGAGACCCTGTCTCAAAAAACTAGGGCCGGGAGTTCGGCTCAGTGGCTTAAGCGCCTGCCTGGCAGGTGCAAGGTTGTGAGTTTGATCCCTGGTGCCACAAAAAAAATAAAAACAAAAACAAAGAAACCCAAATAATAATAATAATAATAATTTCCTCCTCTTTTAACTTATTTTGAAAAGAGTAGGCCTACAGAAAAATTGCAGAAAACACAGAAATTTCCCACATATCCCTCACTTGGCTCTCCCCAATGCATGCTACAGAAACATGATACAGGTGGAGAAACCAGAAACTAAAATGGATGTAATACCAGTATTAATTAAAATATATTATATACATTTCACCAATTTCCCCAATAATGACTTCTGGTTGTCTCAGTCCAGGACCTAATCCAGGAGGCCACACGGCATTTAGTTGTCACATCTCTTTAGTCTGTTCAGTGGGGACAGTTCCCCAGTCTGTGACGCTTCTTTTTTTTTTGAGACAAGGTCTCACTATGTAATCCATGCTGGCCTTGAACTCGTGATGTTCCTGCCGTAGCTCCAGCTGGGATTACAGCCTGTGCCACCACACCCGGCTATCAGACCCTGACATTTGGGGAGAGCACTGGTCAGTTAATCTGTAGAGGATCCAGTTTGGGCTTGTCTGCAGTTTTCTCATGATTGGGCTGAAGGCAGGCATTTTGGGCAAAGACACGATGGAAATCTCAGTCACTCGGTGGTGCATCGGGTCGGTGGGGGCACGGTGTCAGTCTGTCACGTCACCTGCACTGCTAACCTTGGCTGCTGGGGTCAGGTTGCGTCTGCCAGGCTTCTCCACAGTGACTGTTTCCTCTTGCAGTGAGTATTTCTGGGGAGACACTCAGATCACGAAAACATCCTGTCTCTCTTCAGCCTCTCACTGGTTTATTTTAGTAACTATTGATGATTCTTGCCCACAACAATTATTGTTATGGGCCTTGCTTAATGATAATTTTCTATTTCCATTTTCCTGTCTACATTCATTATTTGAAATCTCCTGGAAGAAAGAGATTCCTTTTCTCCTCCACTGACTTATCTATCGCATTACTGATTTACATCACTAGGGACTCAGAGATATTTATTTATAGGCTAAATTCCATTGCTTTTTTTATTTCTTTGTTCAGACTGATCCCTCTTTGATGTCAAGAAGTCACCTGCTCTAGGGCTTCTCAGCAGGCAAAGCTAGGAGATCTGAGATATGAACACAGGCCTGCTTCAAAATTCATTGGCATAGCCTGGCATGGTGGTGCATGCTTGTAATTCCAGCACTCGGGAAGCTGAGGCAGGAGGATAACCATGAGTTTAAGGCCAGCCTGGGTCACATAGTTCAAGACCAGCCTGAAATACCTAGCGAGACCCTGTCTCAAAAAAAAAAAAAATCCATCTGTATATATACTCAAAATCTGAAATTCATACTTCTAATTTCTCTGACTCCACCTTGACACCACAGAATTTATGCTAGCTTCTCTCATTTTCTTCATTTGTATTTAACCTTGCTCTCAAGATCCACAATATTTTTGCTTATCTGTTCATTCCTAGGATACATACAAAGTAGTTTTGGAACTGATATCCACATCCTGAGTTCTTATCAGTCAGGGTTATTTTTGTTTTAGTTTTAGTTTTTTTTTGGGCGGGGGTACTGTACTTACAGAAAGAATTATTTTAGATTTAGACTCATAGTTTTAAAACACACCTCATTCATGTCAATTCTTAAAAGAAAAATGCAATTGGAGCAAGTAGTTCAAAGTCTTCCTAAAACTTCTTTGCACTGGGAGGTTGAGGCCCCTGAATCTGTGTTTTGGAGTTGTGGCTCTCGCGCTCCCCGTACAGCCCGGCCTCTGGGTGTCGAGGATGCTGGCCATGTGGTGTCACCCCAGGGTACTGTGTTGTCTCTGGAGCTCATTCCAAGCTGCTGACATCTGCTCTTCAAATTCTGACGCTCACGGAACAGAAACGATGGCACAGTCACAATGCCCACTTTGCCGACAGAGACTGCAGGATGCTCAATTGTGAAAACATGTGCATTTCAGAATGGACATAACCTAGCTTTTTCATGAAGTCACAGCATCATGTGAGTCACACCACATGGCTCCAGGTGCCAAACACAAGCCTCCAATCTTTACCACACCAAGCACACAGGCACAGAACAATAATGCCAAGGATGCATTCCAGTTGGACAGCTTCCATATGGAGCAGGTGAAAGAGTTCCACAGCAGCAATGACTGCTCATTGTCCCCCAATATCTATTCTCTCCTTCTCCCTCAATAATAGATTCCCAAATTTTAGGTGGACAGATGAATGATGGGAATAAAGTCTATGACCACTCGATGTTCCACCAGTGAGACGTTATGGGTGCATGTGGCTTGAGAATAGCAGTTTTAAAAGAGGGGACATGCCATTCTTTGACTCTCTCCAGTCAGTTTGCTGGAATGCAGATATGATGGCAAGAGCTTCAGCAGCCCTGTTGAACACTGAGGCAGGACACTCAAAGTGGCAGAAAAGCAATACTGAAACAGTCTAACTGAAAATTATGAAATTATGTCTTGTGATGGTCCATTTGCAGATGCTTTTGGTAAAGAGGGAACACATTTTTATCTTGTTTAATCTATTATTATCATGAGTATTCTGTCACATACAGTTGAAGCTAATCTAACTTGGGGACCCTGACTCACATTTTGGGGTTGTCCACCTGACCATGCTAAAGGAAATCGAAGACAAGACAAAAGATGGGGCTTTTCCCCAAGGAAAATAGGGAAATGCTTGAGCGAATCCAGAGCCTGCCGCTTCCTCCCTGCCGTGGGCAGCACAGCCCGAGAAGCGAGTCACTCCGGGAGAGACAGAAAGAAGCGCACCAGCCCCTTCTCACCCAGGACTCACAGCAGCGGTCTCCACGCGGCAGCCATGACCCACGTGAAAAAGTTAAAAAGCTTAGTTTGGCACTTCTGTCCCAAATTCTCAAGCTTCTGTAACACAGGTGCCTCACTCAATTCAGCTTTGGGTTTTGGCCCAATCTGACAAATTTCCCAGAAGCAAAAGAAATCCTTGTCCTGGACCTTTGTGCAAGACTCAAAGAGGTAAACTGAGGCAGTGAGGCTCCTCCGGCACAGCGCCTGCAACAGCCGCGGGCACAGAGCGGGCTGCGGGGGCATCTTTCCTGAGCCCATTTTTCTCACCGACGACCCTGCTCCTCTGAATGCTTGGTTCTTTGGCACTTTGAACAACGCTCACTCAACAGAGAAGGACTCGAAGCAACTGCGAGCGCCCCTCTGGCCCCGGGCTGCACCTGGCCCCTTTCTTCCGGTACCAGCTCAGCTCCTGCGTTTCCCCTCAGGAAACCTCCCGCCCCCATCCTCCGTGCACGTGGCCCAGGCGGGGCGACTGTGCCCCGGGAGCCGAATCGGGCCTAAGTCCATCGCTACTCCGGCTGACTCAGCAACCCTATCCTGAAATCTGAAATCCTCCCAAGTCTGAAGTTTTTCGAGCAATGAGATTAGGCTCACAAAATTTTCAGTTTTCGAACAGTCTTCGGATTTCAGATTCTTGGAATAAGAGTGCTGAGCTGATAAAGTCTACTCATGTATTCCAAAATCCCCAAATCCCTGAAATATGAAATACATCTGGTCTCAAGAACTTCAGATAGGGGAGCCTCAACCTGTGCATTCCAGACACCGGAGATAAAATACTGACAGTTACGGACAAAATCCCCATGTTTGTGGAGGTTTCCAGGAGAGGAAGCAGACAATTAACAAATCTTAAGTATGCGCTGTATCAGAGTTCCCCAAGACACGACAGAGAGCGGGGTCTGGGGACTGCAGTCTAAATCAGGATGGTCAGAGATGCCACCTTGCTGAGAAACGACACGAGCAAAGATTTGAAGGAAGACAGGGTTGAGCTTCGGGGTGTCTAGCCAGGCTCTTGGCCCAGGGCGCAGAGGCCCGAAGCCCGGGAGGCACCGCCTCCGTGCCTGGCGCAAGCGCAGAAGCAAGAAGCAGCTGGCGTGCGGGAGCAGAGCGGGCAGGGAAGGGAGGAGCGAGGGCCCGGGCGCCAGACCCATTACGTTCACAGGACAGCCTTGGCTTTTTCTCTGAGTGTGAAAGTGCCTCCCACGGTTTTGGGGAGAGACGTGATGTGATAGGATTCTCATTATACCGGCTCCCTCCTCCTGTCACGTAGGGGATAGAGCTGGGGTGAACCTGGAAAGAGCGCGACCTGTCCACAAGGTGCCCCAGAAGAGAAGAGCTGGTGGCGGCAGGTGGAGGCGGGGATGGGACCTCAGAGCTGGGCTGGGACCCGTAGGCAGGGACCACGGGACGTGCAGATGCATCTGATGAGGGCGACAGAAGACAAGAAAAGTGAAGAGTGACCTGCGGTTTGTCCTGTGCCCACCGTTTAGGAAGAAGAGATCTGGGGAAACATGAGGAATTTGGTTTTAAACTTGAGCCGGGTGGAGGTGCGCATGGGCAGGTGAGTAGACTCTGTACTTAGACCCTGGGGAGGCTTCAGGCCTGGAGGTCTCGGGGCCAGAAATGCTGCTATCCAGATGGTGTCCGAGGATACCAGGCAGGGTCAGCTACTGAGGGATGAGGATGGAGACGCTGTCACAGGACTGCCCTGAAGCAGGGCGATGAAGAGAAATCAACAGAGTGAGAAGCCCCGGAGGTAGAGTCGGAGGACTTTGTGGCCTGGAAACCAAGAGGACAGAGCACAAAGCCCCACCTCTGAGATGGTTCAGGCAGGAGCATGGTGTCCAGTCATGATCAGGACTTGGTTGGAATTGTTGGGGAAAACAAGTTCTTTGCTGGGATCAGCAGGAGGATGGTCTGTGAGACAGCAGTCATCTTGTCATCGTGGGGAAGGCCCTGACTTAGAACTCGATCAACCCAAACCTCCAAACTAGCAGGAGTAGGGAAAGAGAGCTTCAGCCTGACAGCCTCGTGTACATGGTGCTGGCCATGGACAACTCAATTACCCCTTTTTGTACCAAGAAACCTGACATAACTTCTGAATTCCTCTTTTCTGGCATGGTCTCCAGAGCCAAGCAAAGCCCACCACTCTGCCTATCCTGTTGGCAGCCAGGCCTAGTGGGGGTTTAGATGGCCTCAGAGGCTTACAGTTGGGTCTCTCCACTGCACTCAGATGGCCACCCCATCATCCACCTAGGGCAACCCAGGCACTGCTAAAGGTGAATCCTAGACTGTGATGGCGAAAGTCCCCCAGGTCATCCAGGGTCACCTCTGAGCCACCTGACCCCTCTCTGCCCTGGTCCAGTGTGCTGGCTACACAGCAAACATGCTGCAACTGGAAAGGGCTTTGAGGCAGGAGGCCTAGCGCTGGGTGGATGAGGAGGAGGGTGGTCCCAGGCCTCACCTGACAACTCCAGGGAGGAGCCGGTTGCCTTCCCTGTCCCCACCCCAAGGCCCAGCCCCAACACACATATCTGCTCCAGAATTCCAAGGTGACAGCATGGCTAAAAGTCATTTCTGACACCCCATAAACCTGGCCACTAGAGCTGTCAGAAATACTACGGGATGCAGACTGATGGGGGTGGGGTATAAACCTTGGACTTAGGTATGAGACCTCCACACACATACTCTGAGGGGAAGGCATTCCAGAAATATTTCCTCCAGGGCAGGGGGGCAGGGTCAGTGGCTTAAGCACCTTCCTGGCAGGTGCGAGGTTGTGAGTTCAATCCCCGGTACAAAAAAAAGGAAGAAAGAAAGAAAGAAAGAAAGGAAAGAAGGAAGGAAGGGAGGAAGGAAGGAAGGAAGGAAGGAAGGAAGAAAGAAAGAAAGAAAGAAATTCCTTCCAAAGAGGTTCCCCCACACTGCATAGGACAGAGTGTATCAATGAGCATCAGCACCCATTCTTTAGGTGAAAGGGACAAGCGTGTAGTGGCCAGGCTCAGCCCCAGTCAGGGATGATCAGAACCAGGTTTGCAGACCCCAGTCCCAAGTGGCCGGCCACTCTCATGGCAGAGACTGTGCCACAGGTCTGATGTGTACACATCCCAGGGAATGCTTGGACAAATTTCCAGGGGCTGCTTGGACAAATCGCCACAAACCTGGTGGCTTAAAGCAGCACGGGATTATCCTCTTGCAGCTCTAGGGGGCAAAAAGTCCACCATCAGCATCAATGCACCACAGTTAAGGTT
The DNA here is from genome assembly GCA_004363535.1 of Dasyprocta punctata. Lineage (NCBI taxonomy): Eukaryota > Metazoa > Chordata > Mammalia > Rodentia > Dasyproctidae > Dasyprocta > Dasyprocta punctata. The sequence continues at coordinate 11,789 of RJWM01001460.1, read as the reverse complement.
TGGGCAGAGGCGGTCCCATCTGGGGGCTCTGGGGAGGAGCCGTCCCCAGCCTCTTCCAGCTTCCAGGACTGCATTCCTTGCCCTCCTCAGCGTGCGGCTCGTCCTCCCTCAGCAGAGAATCTTGCCTCAGTCAGCACATTGCCCTACTGTGGTCAACTATCCTCCCCCTCCTCCTCCTCCTCCTCCTCCTCCTCCTCCTCCTCCTCCTCATGAAGATGCATGTGGGTGCATTTAGGACCCACGTGGACAATCCTGGGAAATTTCCCCATCCAAGAGTCTTAATATAATCTCATCTGCAAAGTTCCTTTTGCCATATGAGGCAATGCTCAGGACTCTAGAGATTAGAATCTGAGTATCTTTGTGGGCCATGATTCACCCAGCACACCCTTAGCACTAGAGGGAGAAATTAAGGCATGGATTTACTGTAGGAGGCTGAAATAGGACCTGAACCCCAAAGCCCCACCTTTGCTATGTTGTTTGTTTCGGGTATAGGGACTTCCTCCCTGCAAATGTAGGAATATCAGCACCCAGCACCCAGCACCTCCTCCCTCTGCCTTCCTCTGAGCAGAGGACTTCAGTGTCACTGCAGAATTCCCACAGGACTGGCTCTCATCACAACCACAGGGCTTAGTGCTTTCTTCTATGGATTAGCTAATTTTTAGTTAAAAAAAAAAAAAAAAACCAAACAAACAGAATTTGAAGCCAGGTGTGGCAGTACACATCTGTAATCACAATTACTCAGGAGGCTGAGGCAGAAGGACTGTAAGTTCAAGTTCAGCCTGGACAATTTAGCAAGACTGTATCAAAAATAATAAGGCCTAGGATGTAGCTCAGTGCTCCTGGGTTCAATCCCTAATGCTGGAAACAGAACAAAATCAGAATGTGAACTTCCTGTAATCCACACTCACTGAGAAAAACAGGACAAAAGAAAATGGAAAAAAAATCACATTCCTCTGTTAAGGTGCCAGCTCTGGTTTTTATTCATTTTTCAATGCACATCTGTACCCTGAAAAGATATTTTTAAAAGCAAAAACACTGCTTTGAAACATCTATTGGACTCTGTAGACAGATATCCCGGTTCAAATTCCAGCCAGCCACCAACCATCTGTGTGACCTTTGGCAAATTATGTAACAGATCTGTGCCTCAGTTTCCTTATCTGTAAAGAAGGAAATAACAGCACATATCTCCTGAAGTTGCTACAGTGATGAATTAATGTAGAGAAGGCACTTAGGACCATGCCTGGCACATGGCAAATGCCACACATGTGTGAGCTGTCATCACCATTATTATCACACGTATTTAGGGGACATCTGTTCAGGTGGCTTAGTAACACTGGCAGCATAATTCACAGCTACCTAAGAGTTATGGGTTCTTAGGTACGAATTCATTCTTCTTCTGCTAGGCAGTTGTTTCCACTGTTTCTTCCATAAACAATGATGGGATAAACAACCTTGAACAAACACCTCTGCACACATCTTTATTTGGTCCTAAAAATTCAACTGCTGAGTCACAGATCATATATATCTTTCTAAGCTTCTGATATACTGTTGCCAACTTGCCCTTTGGAAGACTTGCACCAATTTCTTGCCCATCTCCCCACACCCACCCTCCGAGGGCTGGGCACCTATTGGTTTACTTAGCATCCCTCTCCCCCAGCAGACCACACCTCTTGCTGTGGATGAACTGGGTATGAGGATTCAGGGTCTTAATTTCAGTGCCTGGGGAGGAGGGGGCAAATGTATGTCTGTCTCCCCTCATGTAAAATGTGGGTCTCTACACCTGACAACAATAAGGCACTCTTTTACTTTTTTATTTTTTTGCGGCACCAGGGATTGAACTCACAATCTCACACCTGGCAGGCAGGCGCTTAAGCCACTGAGCTAAACTCCTGGCCCTAGTGTTTTGAGGCAGGGTTGCACTATGTAGCTCAGGCCAGCCATGCGCACGTTGTAGCCCAAGCCGGCCTCGAACTCACAATGCTCCACCTACCTGAGCCTCCCGAGTGCTGGGATTAAAGGCGTGCGTCACCACACCCGGCTTAGCACTGTTTTAATCTAACCTATAAAATTGCGTGGGGGCTGAGCATGGTGGTGCATGCCTGTAATCCCAGCACTTGGGAGGCTGAGGCAGGAGAACTGTTGAAAGTTTTCGATCAGCCTGGGCTACAAAGTGAGCTCAGGGCCAGGCTGAACTGCATAACAAGACCCTGTCTCAAAAAGATTAAAAAAAATAATAATTGCATGGGGTTTCTGTATTCTGTGCATGAAAATAAAAGAAAAATTCTATACAGAACTAGCAGAATTTTTGCTTTTTAATCACACATTAAGTATATTTTTAGTAATTGCTAAGATTTGACACTGAGAATCAGGGGATCCCCTCAGAGTTCCAAATCTACCATTGTAAAGCTCTCCACGATTCCAAACCATCTTGGAAACAGTGCTTGAGTACAAATACACAGAAATAATTACCTTCCATTTGCAAACAGACTGATATCCCAATTTCCTGCATCACACTACACAATAAAAGTCACCTAGCTGCCACAAGCACTAAGAATCTGCCCTCTAACAACTGTGAAGAGCTTGCATGTGGGCATGAGCATGGATTGGGCTTCCCAAGCATCGTCTCAGCTCTCATCATGCTCATGAGGTGGACCCATGTTCCCATTCTACTAATAAGGAGACTGAGGCTCAGAGAAGTCAGGAATTTGCCCAGGAGCTATGGAGCACGGGGGAGACCCAGAGATTCACATCCTCAGATTGCAAGATCGTTGTCCTCCTTGTGCATTTGCAGCAAGACCTGGGGAGGGAGCCTGGAAACTGCAGGCCTCAAAATGTACTGGCTATCAGTGAAAGTCTCCCATGGCCCTAGCACTGCCCTCTTTGCTCCAGAATAAAAAGATACGCTGGACCTGGTTGTGACAGCTCATGAGCGTTCTTGCATTCCCTCTGCTGTCAGAGCTGAGGACATCTGGCCAGAAGGACACAACCCTGGATGCCGTGCCCTCTCCGCCCCAAGTGGTGGGAACCTAAGGCCACAGTAAAGTCTCCCAGAGGGGCCTGGATTGTGCAGAGAACCCAAGGATGGAACTGGGACACCCAGAGGAAGGGAATCTGGATACTGGAGCCAAGGGGAGGAGGAGATCCCAGGATATTGAGGTGGCAGCTCGAGGACTGTAGTTACCGTTTGCTGACCATCTGCCGGACACTACACTCAACACTGATACACACGCTCACAGCTAATCTCTAAAGGACCCAGCCAGGAAGGTATCAGGATGCCAGAACTAGGCACTTCGGACCCTGGGCACCATCCCTGAGCACTCAGCTCATAGCTGGGTCCACTGCTTCTCAGCCATATGAACTGAGGAAGTGGCTAACTTCACAGGTAACATGGGCATGAAAATAAAACGAGAGAATGTGAGACTATATATAGAACTAAGTAGACAAGAAGTTAAAAAAAAAAAAAAAGGTTCACTAAAACAATTTCCTAGGGCCAAGGAGGGAAGAGGCAGTTAGAGACCTCTACAAAATTCTGCTGGAAGCACAGTTGATGAGCGGGCTTAGTGAGGCTGGACTCAGCAAATATTGAGCACTTGCAGCATGTCACCACAGTAAATCTGCCACCAGCCTGGTGGTGAGCTGCTTGTCATAGTGGTGGTGGGGGGGCGGGGAATGGGCCGAAATCTGAATGCTGTATGTGAGCAGGGATTAAGAGCGTGAAGCTGATCCAACGCCCCTAGCAGTCAACCACCCAAGGACAGGTGGATCTCCATGACTAGGACAGCCAAGATCAAGGAACCAGAGGGGACAGACTGAGAGGGGCCCCTCAAGGCACAGTCCCAGCCAGGTGTGTGGCCTGCACTGTCTCAGCAGGCCTCACATTGCCCGTACCAAGGAGTCAGTCGTTCCATCTTCAAGATGAAAAAACTGAAGCTAAAGAGGTTAAGGGTCTTGTGTGACTTGCCACGGGGCTGGAGCTGGAGTCCAGATCTGTGTAGCAAGGAAGAGGATAGGAGGGAACTGGACAGAGAGGGAAGAGCACAGAGGGGTGAGCTACCTCTTCCAGGCCAGATTTGAGGTGAGCTCGGAGCCTATGACTGATCACAGTGACCAAGAGGGTTCTGTCCCAGCTTATTCAGGGGCCTAGAAAGTCTGAACATAAGCAGGTGAGCTCATCTGATGAGAGAGGAAGGGTTCTAACCCAGCACCCAGGAGATGACGACCTCAAAGCCCAGACTCCAGCTGAAACCTCCAATCACTTCTCCAGGCCCTCTGGTGGCAGGAAGAGGAGGAACAAGGACCCGTCCAGTTGTGCCCTCCAGGCAGGGCTCTAAAGCCACTGGGCTATATACAAACTTTCCCTCCAGTGTTAACAGGTTCAGGGCCTTGCAGCTCCAATCAAAGTCGATGGGCCAGACCTGCCCCAGGTGAGCACCCTAAGGAAAGGTCGCCAAGGATGGTGGGGATCACCCCCATGGATGACTGGGCTGAGACCCCATACTTCCAAGTGCCAGCCAGAGTGTCCAGGGCCCAGGAACAGACGCCACCTTCCCTTCTGTGCGAGCCCATCACAAACTACAGTGGAGTTGGTGCACACACAGGCTCACGCCGCCTCCCTTGACCTCTTCCACCCCCGCACAGGCTCACTCGGGCCTTCAGCTGCCACACCAGTCCCAGACCAAGCCCCTCTCAGACCCCACGGCACACATAGGTCACTCCCTGATTTGGCCCGTGCCACCTCACTCTCTACGAACAGAAATCCTGTCCCTTGTGTCTTTAAACGCTGCCACATGCTCTAATCTCTGTTCCCCTTGTTTCCCAGACCTCATCCTGTTTCCTGAGTGCACTCACAGACCACTGCCCCTTCCCTCCTTATCACAGGAATCCCGTAGGGTCCTTCAGGACGAAGTCCAAACCCCTGGCTGCCAGAGGCCCTCAGCCAGAATGTGTTCATTCCCCGTGTTCATCCACTAGCCACAGACTGAGCACCCCCAAATCCCAGGTCTGGGGGGTCTGGGCTGGGGTCTTTGGCTCCTGCCTGGCTTTTTCCACTGCTCTGTCCTGGGCAGAACACGGAAGCCGCCGGTGCTACTGAGCTTCAATGCCCAATGCCCGGGCTAGTATCTCTCTCTGCGCTGCCCCGGCCTCTGTCCTTTCCCGCTCCAGCGCCTTCTGTGGAACTCTGGCGCGGGTTTCCAGCAGGCATCGAGTCCCCTCAGTGAGGCCCGAGCTCAGGAGCCCCAGTCATCACGGTTCAATGTGGCCTCCTACTTCCCATTGGCCTCTACTCCCAGCAAGAAACTTCTCCCCTGGAGAAGGGCGGTTCAGACTGCCAGGAAGCAGGGGTAAGAGGCTACGGCACGGGTCCTGCCGGGAGCCCAGGAGCGGCTTCCTTGGGGGACTAGCAGCAGTGAATGGGGATCGGGCTCTCAGCTCCCTTTCGGGGCTCTGACCCGAGCTTGGCCGGCGGGGGACCCCAGGGGGTCGCTCCGCTGATCCGCGATGCAGCCGCGAGCGCTGCACCCACCAGACCCCGGCGCCCCGCGGCGGGCACAGCCTCAGGTCCTCGCCCCAGGGCTCCGCCCAGGAGCAGGTAGCGCCCAGGTTAGGAATTAACCGAATTTCTTGGCTTCCGCACCTCGTCCCGCTCGGACCCGACCCGCGCCAAGCCCCCGCCGCCGTGCCCGGCGCCTGCTCCAACGCGGAAGCCGCGGGCGGCGAGGCGAGCAGGGTACCTGTCAGCAGCTCGATCTTGTGTCCCAGCACCTTCATCGCGGCGCGGCGGCGGGGAGCGCGGCCCGGGAGAGTCGCGCCGCGCGGGAGAGCGGAGCCGAGCGGAGCAGCAGCCCGCAGCCGAGCGCTCGCCGCCCCCTCCACAGCGGTTTAAAAAAATCCACCAATTGCGCTGCCGCGCACCCCCAAGGCGCCCGCCGCCACCTGGTCGGGGTGAACTCCGGGAGGCGGAGGGAGCGCGGGGTGGGTGCGGGGGACTGCGCGGGAGGAGGCCCGCGCCTCCTCCTGAACAAAGAGGCCGCCGCCCTCGGGCGTCGCGGTAGGGGAGTGCGGGCTGCCGGGCCGCGTCGCCCAGGGTCACCCGCCTGGCAGAACAGCGGGGAGCGGGGGCGCCGCCCTCGAGTGGGCGGAATGGGGCGGCGGGGCCAAGGTGCGGGCCCGGGGCACCAGGCTGGCTGGGCTGGGGGCGCGCGCCGCAGCCCCAGGGGCAGCAAGGGCTGCGGGTCGAGGGGCCCCGCGACTCACCCAGGTGCAGGGAGCAGGCAGACGTGCGGGCTGGAGCCGGGCCTCCGCGTCGCCGCCCCCGCGCCGTGCAGGTGCCCACAGCCCGAGAGCCCCTTCGCCGTGCCCGCCGTGCCCGCCGCCGCGGGGGCCGGGCCGGGGGCGGGGACTGGGGCGGGGGCTGGAGGCGGGGACGGGGACAGGGGCTGGGGACTGTGCCGTGCGGGTGGGGGGCGTGGGCGCTCGGCCCACGGTGCGCGCAGGCCCTGGTGCGGTCCCGGGCGCCTGGCTGCTCGCTCCTGCCGCGGTCAGAGCTCCGGGTCCCTGGGCAGGAGACAGCAGGGCGCCGCGGCGCTCAAACCCAGCGGAGACCTCGGGCGATCTGCACGACTCCCCGCCCGCTCCTCACCTCCTGCGGCGCCTCAGCTAGGATCGGGCCGTCAGGGCTCCGCCGGTTGCGGCGCGCGGCCCTTCCCGCCCTCCGGTGCTTCTGCAGGAGCACGGGCGTCGGGCTCTCGGGGAGGGGGCAGCCCCGGCCTCAGTCTTTGTGTGAACTCCAGAGGGAACCTCAGCCCTACAGGGGCCCCACCCTGCCGCCTCTCCTCTCCCTGCCCCCGCCGCCGGGCCTCACCCGCCGCCGCCTAGGAACCGCTGGATAAAAAGTCCCGGGGGTCGGGAAGAAACTAGGCTGGGGTCCCCTGTGACATCGTCCTCCCTACTTCGTTTTCAGAGCCCTAGGGTTTCCTTGGCAAAGTCGTGCTGACTCAGGCCAAGGTGTTCTCTGTCAGCCTGGAGGGCCCCGCTTAGAGTATGGCCGGGTCCTATGCCGCCCGATTCACTCTCCACCATCCGAGGGAGGAAGCTGGCAGGGAGACGTCTTCCTCTGATTAGCCCTGCCACCCTCATCAGATCCCAAGAGCGAGGGCCACAGGCCCTGGATGGAGCCCCTCTCTAGGAAGGATGGAACTCTGGTAACCCTAAAATGTTTCTTTAGGCAAAAACAGTTTAAAATGAGAGCTCCGGCAGTGACCTTGGGTGGAGCTCTACCTCTCCCTGGAGTTTAGCCTTTTTTGTGCAGAGGAAAGTGTTGGACCGGCTCATCTTGGAAGTTCAGGACTGGCACTGAGGCGATAGGTCGCATCTCCCCTCCCTTCGGCAACCTTTGTCTGCTTTGATCTGGGGTGAGGTCCTGGCTTTTGTTGAGCTTCAGGTGGCAGCTGCTGATGGCAGCACATTAACCGACCTGCCAGCTTAGGAGGCTGGTAAGACTTTGGTGACCCCGTAGGGGGCACGCATTGCTGCTTGGGTTACAGCTTTATGCTACTTGAGGGGCTGGGTATCATCCACGTAGGAGGCAGCAAGCTTGGCTTTCCCACCTTAGGGAGAGCCCTACCTCCCAAGGCCTTCCTTTGTAAGGGGATCAGGGAAGGTCAGTGGCGAGCATAGGGTGAGCTCCATCTATGGACCTTCTTCCTTTTGCTGGGTCGTGGTTCTGGAAATCAGGAGCCAATCCTTAAAAGCACAAGCCGAAGCCACAGTTTCCTGGATGTGCAGTATGTGGCAGGTTACTGCTCTCAGTTTCCATGTCATACTCTGATACTGGGATGATGCTAATTTCAAAAGGTTTCAGCCAGAAGTAAACTAGTATAGTCCTAGGCACCTCATTTAAGTCACTTTTATGATGATGATGAAGTTGTCATTACTTCATCAGAGATTCTTTCAGACTTTCCTGAGTTCTAACCTTTTCAATCATTTCAGACTTAGTCATTGGAGAAGACTGTTCATCTTTTGGTAAAATAATCCATGGGGCTTTACCTCTTCTGAATTCCCCCAGAGGATCTAAAACGCTGCCTAACAAGAATTTTGACACTACGGCATGGCATGTCTGTCTGGGTGAACAAGAGCACTGCAAAGGCCTTGAACTAGTGCAGACAATCCACCTGGCTCAGATAATTCATGAACCCCTAGTGAGCATTCTGGTGGGTCAGATTTCAGATCTGAACCCCGGAAAGTGGAGACTTACTGGGTGATGAAGAAATGTGAGCTATTGTGTCAAGCTCAGGTGCGGTGAGAACAAGCAGCCTGGCTCCTTTAGGAGTCAGTCATGCCAGGCAAAACGGTGTGCTTGAAAACTTGGCTCCTGTTGCCAGGGTCTCCCTTCCTCTTCAGCTCCCGGTGGAGCACGCATGCTGTTGGGAGTGGGAATGATGGGGTTTTCAACGCAGGAAAGCAGAGCACTGAAAGGGCCAAGCTATTGCCTAGGATAAGGGCCCTCTAAGAAATGCCCCTTGCCTTGTTCTTAGTTCTTGAAAGATGCTTCACAAGTTAGTGCTTTGCAAAATAGGAAGCAGAAGATTGGCTGGCCTGTACTTAGGCTGGACATGAAGACCCTTTCTTTTCCTGTTGATGTAGTTGTGCTAATTTATCAGACATGGCACTAGCTGCACGAAATTGAGGCCCACTGTGGCTCATTTAAGCAGAAAATGACTTTGTTAAAAGGAGATTGAGCAGTTCTTGGGATCTCAGGAGCCAGGCCTGACACTGCAGCCTTGGTCCAGTGTTCAAATCACCATTCCCCTTCCTGGCTATGGACATTGAAGTCAGCACCACCCATGGACATGGACACTGGAAACTGTCATCTGGATACCAGCTGCCTCCAAAACCACTGTCACCATCCTCATCAGACTGGATTGATTCCCTGTAGTCTTGGCTTATTTGTGCCACCAGTTTTTCATTCACAGTCCAGAGGGGGGCATCTGGTGGAAAGAGCCAATCATATCTACTATAAAAGCTGCAAGGGAGGCTGGGAAGAAGTGTTTTCAGTTCTCTAGTGGGAGCTGGGCTCTGCCTCATAGAAAGGGCATGGTGGATGCTGCTGGCCAAAAGAGTGACCAGTGCCCACTTCAGATTACAAAGGACTTGTGAAGCTGTTATGAGATGGTGCACACGGACACAAGTTTCCGGTCTCTGAGATTCATACCACACTATAAATCCTCAGTGTCAACCCGTGATGCTTCTTTATGTTTTAATCTTTGATTTTTTCAGCAGGTGAAAGACAAAAGGACCTTGAGAACAGTGTGGCTTGCTGCCCTTCCAGATAAAGAGGCAGCTCCAGTCCTGCTGCCAGGAGGACAGGTGACTGGGTTTTTCCATTGTGGTGATGAATTGGGCTGAGTCACCATCCCTCTATGGTCCCCTCGTGACTATGACTGGGAGCAAGTGAAGAGAACTATCGATGGGTTTGGGGGCAGAGATGAGCCTGAGGCCATGAAATCTTCATCTTTCAGCAGACAGAAGGGAGGCAGGAACTATCCCCCTCCCCGCTACCACTTCCCACTCACTAAGCAAGAACCAAACAGCCTCAGGGGTAGAAGAGAAGATCATTTCTTCTCTTTCCTAGTATTGATTTAGTACTTTCCAGGTGCTGAGCCCTGTCTGGAGAGTCAGAGCTGATCAGGACATTGACCTTGCCTATACTATTTACGTACTGATGGAGAAAAACAGCTCAGAGTTCCATAGCAGACTGTTAAGATGTGTAATTGAGGTTAACATGGAGTGCAGTGGCGGCTTGGAGGACTCAGCAAGGGCTTCCTGGAGGAAGAGGTATCTGAACCTGCGGAGAGATGCAAGGTCAGCTGATGGAGATGGGAGATGGGGTGATAGGAGGAGAGTTCCATCCACTCATCCGTCCATCCATCCATCCATCCATCTGTGCTACACTGGGCCAGCCAGGCCCTGCGCGAAGTACAAGGATGCACAGAGCTGAGCCCCATCAGTGGCTCCTGCCTTGAGGTGGAGAAAGCTGGACGTACATGAGCAGATGGTGAGGAAGCCACATGGAGGAAGTAGGCGGGAATGAATGCCTGGCCTCAGCCTGGCTCTAAAGTTTCACCAGCCAACAGATTATCTGCTGCCTGTTATTAGGCCACAGCTGACTGCTCACTGGCTATTTTGCCACCTCCTTCCTCCCATAACATGCTCTTCAGATAACTCCAGACGTCCTACTATTTCCTCCCCCAACCAGAAGGCAGCAGATTCCCTCCAAATGCCTTTCATCTACCCAGGAAACTGCTAGTCACAAGAACCCCTGGTTAGTGCTGGGTCAAGGCAAAAGGTGGGTCTCCTAGTATTTTTAAAAAATTGCAATAGTTACATATACTCAGTACTCCAAATTTATAAGCTGCACAGAGAAAATAAAAATCACGCTTAAATCCAGTGCCAGTGAAAATATTAGGGGAGGGAGCATGACCTTTAGCACTTTATATTTGTTCTGATAAAATTATTCTTCTGCAGTGTAATAGCAGCACTGTCTTTGTTGCATGGGTACTTCACAGTTTTCTCAGCTAATCCCATATTGTTGAGCATTTAGAATGTGTCTATTTTTTTCATCACTGGAAACAGTGTTGCAAGCAGTCTACCAAGAAGACTCCTTTATATTTGCACACATCTCTTGATTGACTGTATAAGGCCATTCCACGTAGCCTCTCTTCATCTGGTTATGTGGTCTCCATCCTTCCTTAAACACCAGCCCATCTATCCTCAGGAGGAGACCAGTGCATGCTTAACTCATGATTGTCTTTACACCTGTACAGGTTCTGTGGGGGGAATCCATGGGAAGGGGCACCACACAGTTTCACCAGTCCCCACCTTCCAATTGCACCAACTTCCTTTTCTTTTATTCTTTCATTTTAAGAAAACAGAGGATGGGAATGTAGCTCCGTGGTGCAGTGCCTACCTGGCAAACATGAGGTCCTGAGTTTGATTCTTGGTACCCACACAGACACAAAACCAAACCAAAAACAAACAAATAAACAAAAAACCAGAATATGTTTGCAACTCATAATAATTACATTCATCTTGGGGAACTGGCACATATTACAGATCACATCTTAATCATTTTTACTCCCCTTTCACCTTCTGGTTTTTCTTCTTCTCTAGGTCCCCTTCCCATCTCCACATAGTCTATATCCCTGTTTTCTACTTTCTTTTTATTTTGCTCTTTAAATTATTTAAATTGTGGTTCTCTCATAATGGAAAAACGATGTGATATTTAGCCTTCTGTGTTTGATTTAATTCATTTAGTATTATGGTCTCAAGGTCCATCCATTTTCCTACAAATGACACTCAAATTTATCCTTCTTTATGTGCCAACCTCATTTTCATGCCCAAAGTTTTGATCCTGAACTGCAGTTATATAAAATGTTATTACTGGGGGGAAATTGAATCAGGGGTATGCCAGATCTTTCTACCATGTTTGCAACTTCCTGTAAATCTATAATCATTTCAGGATAAAAAGTAAAAGAAAATCTGAGGCAGGTCTGTGAATGAACTATCTGTCGTCAGCCTCAGAAGCTGTTTTTTTTTTTTTTTTTTTTTTTTTTTTTTTTTTTTTTGCGGCACCAGGGATTGAACTCACAACCTCGCACCTGTCAGGGCAGGCGCTTAAGGCACTGAGCCAAACTCCCGGCCCTGGTTTTTCGAGGCAGGGTCGCACTATGTAGTGCAGGCCGGCCTTGCGCTCGCGTTGTAGCCCAAGCCGGCCTCGAACCCACAACGCT